>OY757251.1:11187716-11407939 GCA_963584085.1 Pyrausta aurata
GGAACAATGGCGCATGTGAAGGATTCCTACCAGTTCATCAGTGACATAAAACACCTACAATTGAAAGATGATGAGACAATGGTTAGTTTTGATGTACAGTCCCTATTTACAAGTTTACCTGTACAGGACTGCATTGAAATCACCAAAAGAAAGTTAGTTGAATTGGACATGCCGATTGAATATGCAGAACTATTGGAGCATTGCCTTACATCTGGCTATTTACTGTGGGACAACAACTTCTACGTTCAAGTTGATGGTGTTGCAATGGGCTCTCCAGTATCACCTGTTGTTGCTGATATCTTCATGGAAGATTTTGAAGCCAGAGCCCTGAGCACATCACCTGTAACACCGAGGTTTTATAAACGGTACGTAGATGACACTTTTACAATTTTACCCACCAATAGTGTTTCTGCTTTTCTTAATCATCTTAACTCAATTCATCCAAAAATACAATTTACTGTGGAAATTGAAGCAGACAATAAACTAGCTTTCTTAGATATTTTACTTACTAGGAATCCAGATCATACGCTTAGCCATACAGTCTTTAGAAAAGCGACCCATACTGATAAATATCTCAATGGTGCTTCTCACCATCATCCATCACAGTTAGCTACCGTGGGCAAAACTTTGTTTCAGAGAGCGAGGGGCATCTGTGACGACCGACACCTGGCTGCTGAGCTTCAGCATGTAAGGAAGGTACTCCGGGACAACCAGCTTCCAGTACCACGTCGTTGCAGACCCCGTGCCAAGCCCATGACAGTTGAACGCCAACCTGCCGTACTACCATATATGAAGGGTGTCACTGACAAAATTGGGAACATCTTAAAGCGAGCTTCTATCAAAACCTACTTCAAGCCGCAAAGGAAGATTAACCAATTTTTACCACCGGTCAAGTGTCACATACCTCTTCAAGATGCAGGGGTGTACAAACTGGAATGTGACTGTGGCCTCTCCTACATCGGTCAAACAAAGCGTAGTATAGGCGTGCGGATTAAAGAACATATAGCTGACATGAAACATAGACGGTCAACGAAATCTGCAGTATGTGAACATGCCTTGGATAAACCTAACCACTTCATACGTTTTGACCAACCTAAGGTACTCGCGAAAGAACGGCGTTTTGTTCCTCGCATGCTACGTGAGGCCATAGAAATAAGAAAATACCCTAATTTTAATAGAGAAGATGGTTGGAAAGTTCCACCGGCATGGGATCCTATTCTTTTGAAGACACAACCAACATCTCATACTGCAAGATCTCAAGACACTGTAAGCTCTTTCTAGTGGATAGGAACATCAATTAATATTAATGAGTGACGGTAGTTTAATTTAATTTTTCATAACTATGTAATGACAAATAACACCTTAGTCTGCCTGTGACCACGGATGCTGTAAAGCATTCGAAACGTCAGGCATAAAATAAAAATAAACGTTCGCGAAATCAATCCGTAAAATTGTTGTTTTATTGTAATGAGTATTCGCGTAAACTTCAGAACCAAATAAGTGTTTGTAACCCAAAAGAAATGTATTCGGGCTATATATGGTGTTCCGCCCTACCAAACTTGTAAACCTTTGTTCAAGGAACTTAATTTTAACAGTTCCTAACCTGTACATTTTTGAAGTGTGTAAATTTGTAAAATATAACCCAGGTCTCTTTCATATAGCGGTCGATACATATCATCGTAACACTAGAAATCCCGAAAGACTTGTATTAAATTTTGCACCCAGAACAGCACTGTATAAAAAAAAAATGTTTAAATATGTGTATAAAATTATATAATAGAATACCAAAACACATAAAATATTGAGACCTCATCCATTCTTGACAAAATTGTATGCTTGGTTAATCGATAAGAATTATTATAGTCTTAAGGAATTTTTAGGATTAATAATTATGAAATTTATAAAACTGACATTTATTATTAATATTAGGTATTTACCTATGAAATTGCCGTTTTGTATGGAACAAATAAAATTGCTTATTTTTTAAACTTTTTTATTTCTGTTATTCAAAGTAATCACCCATGCAATCGACGCATCTTTGCCAACGCATTGGCAATTTATTGATGCCCTACTTGTAAAAATCAGCTGGACGGGAGGCAACAAACTCTTCAAAGGCATTTTGTACTGCCTCTCGGGAATTGAATTTTTTACCCAGTAAAAAGTTGTCTTGGAAAAATAGTCGGTAGGTGCAAGGTCTGGTGAGTATGGTGGATGAGGGAGAGCTTCCAACTCCAGCTCTTGCCACTTGGAGACTGTCTGTTGTGCAGTATGGGGTCGCGCGTTGTCGTGAAGGAGCAGTGGGGACGACCGATTGACCAAAGCTGGTTGCCGATGTGCAAGGTTCTCTATCATTTTCTCCAGTTCTTTACAGTAGTACACATCTGCAGTAATGCTCATGCCGTTTTGTAAGAGGCTGTAGTGAATCACACCCGCACTTGACCACCAAACAGAGACCATTACCTTTTTAGGGGTCATTTTTGGTTTAGGGCATTGCTTTGGTGCTGAACCCGGATCTTACCAACTTGCTGAGCGCTTTCGATTGTCTAACAGAATCCATTTTTTATCGCACGTAACAATTCGGTCCAAAGTTCCTTCATTTCTTTGCCTATTGAGCAGCGCGAGGCAGGTCTCGACGTGTACGTTGCGCTGGCGATCGTTAAGTTCATGGGGCACCCATCTATCAAGTTTTTTTACCTTGCCTATTTGTCGCAAATGGATCAAAATTGTTTTGATGCTAACATCAAAAGCTGCTGCTAGCTCAGCTGTAGTTTGAGTTTCGTCAGCTTCCACAATCGCCTTTAATTCATGACCAAAGTCTCCGGACGACCACGAGCTTCATTTTTCAAGTCAAAATTTCCAGAACGGAACTGGGAAAACCATAGCGGGTTGTGCGTTCGTTTGTACAGTTCTCTCCGTAAACATTTTCGATGTTACGTGCTGTTTGTATCGCGTTGGTGCCACGACGGAACTCATAATTCCATAATTACACGATTTTTTAAAGTATCCATTATGACAAAAAATGTTTAAATGTAATGAAAATACAACACTAATCAAAACAAAAGACTGAGTTTGTACGAAGAATGTCATGTTTTTAATACAAAATTATTTTGAATTTAGAATACAAAGCCATTACAAACTTTTTTCTATTTGAAATGACCAGTACTGAAGAACGGCAATTTCATAGTGAAAGTAAAGACCTATTATTATATTAGATTTTCACATGCTATGTTTATGGCGAAATATGCTGGAAATTAATGTCATTGCAATTGTGACCTTATTGTACCATATTTCAATGTGAATAAATGAATCTGAATCAAGCCAGCAGCTTTAGGCTTAGAGTTAGCCAAGCAGAAGCGCGTCAATGTGTGCGTTGTGAACGCACTGCTGAATCTTTGTGTTGTATATCCGGTGAGCAGATTTCATTTTAACGTTAATTTCTTAGGACTATTGCTGTGAGAGGGCTTAAGAGCCTTAGCAATCTGGTAGTCTGTTAAATTTACTGTGAGGTGTGTAGCGTTGTTCCCAGTTGTTAATCCGAAAAGTTTTGGTGACTACAAAGTTAACATTAACGTAACGCAACGTTAACATTAACGTAATACTAATTTAGACTTTTTTTTTTATTGTTCGACGACTACGGGAATGTCGAGCTCGCGGAGCTAGCGGTTTACTTCCGCGAACACAACAGTGTGTTTATTTTGGGGCTTTTAGTGATTTAAGTATTATTAAACAGTTTGAGATTATTGACTACGTAGGTTAAGAAGTTGTTGAATGATTTAATAGAAGACTCTTTGGATGTAATTTCAGAGAGATTAAAAGGGTTAATGTTATGATCGTTGCAGATATTGATGTGATTATGGCGCTTAGAGGTAAAACGAGGACATGAAGTGAGTAGATGCTCCCAGGTTTGGACGGTAGAATCGTCACATGGGCATTTGTCCGTAGCTACGATGTGGAAGCGATTCAGGAACTCAAGATGGTACCCGTGGTTTGTCAAGAGCTGGGTAATGGCAAAGACTGGTCTGACTTTACTGAGATCCGTCCCTCAGCTGTTTAAAAGTTGGTAGTAAACTCCTTGTGTGGACGCAGGTTCTTTGGTCCATATATAGAGCTTCTGCAGCTTCTTGGCATTGCTGCTTTTTATGGAGCATTACGTAGCTAATTGGGATTTGTTCGAAGTCCGGGGCTTTACGCATATTAGCCGCGGCCTTTGCTGCGGAGTCTGCGACTTCATTACCATAAATTCCGACGTGGGCCTTGATCCACGCAAAATCTGGCGCTTAGCATATGCTTTTGTACCATAACGGTGAAGCGATTATGAGAGTTTGCGTTTCGGAGTTCTTGTAGCCCTGATTTACTGTCGGACAATATAATGACGCGTTGAAACTGGTGGTTATTTGCATATTCACAAGCTCGTACAATGGCAAGAAGTTCTGCCTGATATACTGAACAGCAGTCATGAAGTTTAAGCTTCACGACTGCTGTTTGTCGTCCTGTAGGATCAAAAACGACAAAAGCAGCACCAACCCTGTCATCGTGCTTGCTTCCATCTGAGTATATGTGCCAGGTGTTTTCGGCAGTAATTTGGGTAAGATCTGAATCAGAAGTTATCTCGATAAACTCGATACCTCGTCTTTCTGATGGGTGCAAAAGTTCGGAGGGCGGGCACAAAGACTCGAGGGGGACATCGTTTGGTAAGAGAGAGGAGACGTCAGACAGCTTCGACTTTTCTACGTCAGCTGTTGCAAGAACTTTGGCCGGAAGAGGCGTCAATTGAGCAAGTGAGATTGCAGATGCCGTATTGAGGGTGCGGAAGCCCTGCATCATTTTGTTGGCGAATAGTCGTTGTACTAAGAGGAGCCTTTGCTGGATGTACTGATGTTGAATCGCAGGAGACCAAATTGCCGCACCGTAACATATTATTGGTTCAATCACGTGTTCGTAGATAATTTTGACATTTTCTGCATGAATCCCCCAAGTGAAGCGGATGAATATTGTGAGACGATTATACAGCCTTTTGACTTTATCTATGATGTGTTCTACGATATTAAAGTTCTGTGATTCAATTAAAAAGTACAAGGCAGAGAAGCTATACAATCTAGTGCTGCTTGGGTTAGGAAAGGCCGAGTGAAGACCTGTTTACTGTGTTGTGGTGTATAGCTTTTCAGATAATCCGATATGCCTTACGAGAGGCAACTTTGACGTGAAGGCTATCAACATCAGCTGCCTCACACGAGGACGTGTGAGATGTTAGAGATGACCTTGTCAGAGATTGAAGAAGAAAACAAAACAAAACAAACAAAAAAACTGAATGCAAGAGAAATCGTCAGCAGTTACCTGCCTGCAACGTTTGCTATAAACCTAAGCTGTGGCCAAGAAATATATTAATGTGGACTTCGCCCATCAAGGCGAACCTTAGAAACTTCTTTTGGTGAGTCCGTTCCTTTTGTTTGACAGCAAGTTCTGACACCTATAGCGTGTAGGTACTTTGGTTCTGAGACTTTGGAAGTCTGATTTGCAGTCGAAGTTCACACTTACGAAGATGGTTCGTAAGCCTTGGTTTGTTTTCGCGTGTGCATTATTTTCATAAGAATAACTTAGCTGTCTGCGTGATCATTTTATAACGAGAAATCTGATATTGTGTAACCATGTTGTAAAAGTTGATAGATTGAACGAGAAACCTGATATTGTGTATCCATGTTGTAAATGTTGATGGCTTGTATTTTGTTTATGGTTTAGCTTATATTGGTTACTCCTACAATTGGTTTATCCTGGGCGATTGACGCTGAATCCCCATAATCCTCGGGATTGATTGAAGGGATTCAATTGGTCATACCAGATGATGTCGATCTTGGTCGTGTGACGCTGACATTCCCATATGCTTCGGGGTTGGTTGTAGGGATTCAATTGGTCATAATACCAGATGATGTCGATCCTGGTCGCTTGACGCTGATATCCCCATATCCTGCGGGTTTTGTTGAAGGGAATCAATGGTCAGGGTCAGATGGAGATGTATGTGATCCTGGTCATGTGAACCAGCTAAGTTGAGTTTACTTCTTCAGTCTGTCTTGGTCATGTGGACCAGATGAATGTCATGTGGAGTTTGCTAAATGTATCAGTGACTTACTGGTTGTAGCTGTTTGGCTTCAGTTGAAAGGATTCACTTAATGCTTTAGTGTATGACTGGAACAGATGCAATGTTGATGAGTTAAGTGAGATTATGACGTCAGGATTGGACGAGCAGACGTAATGGTGATTTGTTACAGGCATCTAGGAATGAGACAGACATCCTTCCCCCTGTTAACGGAACTGGTTCCGAAGGGTAAGTTAATCGTTCCAGGTTCAATCCAGTTCCGGACATGATTTGCGCATCTCTGCAGTGTTGTAACCCAAAATAAGTCCGTATCCGCGAATCACTCGCACCGCCATTATTCTCTGAGCCCTCCGCAACTGCGTGATGTTGGGTGACGACAGGGCATCATACCAAACTGGAGCCCCGTAAAGGGCCATGGAACGAATGACACCCATGTAGAGTCGACGACACAGTGCGGAGGGCCCACCGACATTCGGCAGGAGAAAGCTAAGGGCTCCCGCCGCAGCCATGAGCTTCGGCACTAGCTTCTCGAAATGCGCCACGAAGCGCCACCGCCCGTCCAGGACCAACCCAAGATATTTTAGTGTCTTACCGATCTTAATTTGGACCCCTCCGACTGTGATGTGCGCCTCTGCTGGTGGTGCTCGTCGAGGCCCGTGAAAACACATAGCCTCAGACTTTTCGAGCGCCACCTCCAGTCCTAACTCTCGGATTCGTTGGACCACCGTTGCGACACCCGCCGTTGCACGAGCGGACGCTACTTCCAGGTTTTCTCCATAAGCTGTGATCAGCGTGTCATCCGCGTAGCACGTAAGGCTAATACCACTATCAAGTTGCCCACGGAGGACCCAGTCGTATCCGATGTTCCACAAGAGAGGGCCTAAGACGGATCCTTGTGGAACACCGCAGGTAGCCTTTCTGCGCAAGAGTGCACCATTTCGATCAACGCACATGACTTCGCGCTCCGCCAGGTAGTTGGCAATTAACCGATGTAAATAGTGTGGGACACCGTGGTAGCAAAGAGCTTGCCTGATGCAAGACCATGGTAGAGTATTGAAAGCATTGGCGATGTCCAGTGACACCGCCAATAGCACTCCACCACTCTCAACTGCTGTTTCGGCTAGCGTCTTTACGCGCAAGATGGCATCTACTGTGCTACGCTCTCGTCTAAACCCGAATTGGGTGTCCGAAAGGTCCGGCCCGACTTGCTCAAGATGACGAACGAGACGCACGGAGATAATCCTCTCAAAAAGCTTCCCGGCCTCGTCCAGCAGTACTATTGGGCGGTACCCCGATGGAGAGTCAGGTGGCCTCCCTTCTTTTCTGAGCAGTACCAGTTTGCCACTTTTCCATAATTTTGGAAAACGACCTTGCTCGCAACAGGCGCTGAATAAGCGCCGCAAACGTTCGCCAAGGGCTTCCTCAGAGAGGACCCATACCTTGCCCGGGACTCCATCTGGCCCAGGTGCCGTGTTTTTAGCCTTAAGACGTAGCATAGCAGCCCCTAGCTCTCCCTCAGAGACAGGTTCCGGAGCCTCCGCAGAGGGTATGGAGTGGGGTTGCATCGACGGTGGGGTGTGTTCCGCCCTAACCGGGAAGAGTCCTTCAACTATCCTACACAGTAATGCCGGATCCAGACTTTCGGACACTGGGGGCGCCCAGGGGCGAAGTTTACCCCTAGCTGTGCGGTAGGGACGACCCCACGGATCTCGGTTGAGTGTCTCTAACAGTTCTTGTCTGGCTCTTTTCTTTGATTGGGCGATGGCCACTTTTAGAGCTTTTTTCGCTTGCCTGTACGTCTCGTATAGCGGGGCATCGAGGGTTTGGTCGCGCTGTTGTCTACGGCGATGCCGTGAAGATTCGCGACGTGCTGCGATGCACGCCCGCCGTAGCTGAGCGATATCTTCTGACCACCAGTAGACAGCACGCTTCGGTGGTATGGGTTTTGAGCGGGGCATGGCCGCATCGCATATGTGCGACATAGCCTTTCTCCACCACTGTGCCTCCTCTTCTACGTCCACAACCCCATCGGGAGTGGGCAGCCATGCTTTAACCTCAGCAGCTTCTTCGACGAGGTCTCGGTCCAAGGATTTGACTTTCCAGCGCGGGAATAGAGTCGGATTGTGGGTCCTTCGTATGGCCGCGGATTGGCTAGCTGCGACGTCAAACGTTATATAGCGGTGGTCCGACATTGATTCCGTCTCTGCACGTACTTTCCAGCCACTGATGCGGGCAGCGATATCAGGACTAGCAAACGTTAAGTCCACTATAGACTGGCCCTGTGGCCGTACACATGTAGCCACCGTGCCGTGATTTAGGATGACTAGCCCCAGTGCTGTCGCCCACTCCAGTACAATCCCACCACGGACATCAGTCGCAGGGGATCCCCACGCTGTGGATTTACCGTTGAAGTCTCCGCAGATAAGTGCTGGAAGTGCCAGCTGTTGTAGAACAGCACCCAGCCTATCAAGGTCGACCTCGAGTGTAGCAGCATTTCTGCTGGGTGGACAGTATACTCCCACAAGTAACAGTTCTCCGCACCGTGCTACTACAAATCCGTCGCCCTTGGCCTTAACGTCTAGCTGTAGCCCGCCCGCAGCGACTATAGCCACCAGCCCTTTTTGATCACTAACCCAGTCACTGCGATGAGGTGGAACCCTGTACGGCTCGGCTACAAGAGCAACATTTGCTGCCCATTCGGCCATGTGTTGCAGTAGCATGTCCTGAGCAGCCGTGCAATGGTTCACGTTCGCCTGAATAATTCGAAGAGCCATTTTAACCAACTGAGCCTTCAAAGTCCTCCTCTGCCATATTTGTACACGGCTGGGGCTGAGTGTCCGCTGTCTTGTCGCCGGCACAAATCATGCTCCCCTTCTTTCCAGCATCTTTGTAGCACTTGTTGCTGCCTAGTCTATGGTCTGCCTGCTTTCCAGCCGCTGCGCACAATGGGCAGTGCAGTTCAGCGGTGCAGCCGCGTCGTGTGTGGCCAGGCTGACCGCAGCGATAGCAGAGATTACTGCAGTCCACTTCAGCCTGGCACTGTGCTCCTATATGGCCACCTTGTTGGCAGCGATAGCACCGAAGTGGTTTCGGCGCTAAAATTGTCACCTTGGCTGACACCCACCCAACAAGGAGTCGGCCCTTTGCTATGTTTTTGGCAGCTTCGATAGGCATCTTTACAGTTGTAGAGCTGCCATATTTAAGGGGATGAATTTGACCGACTTTAACTGCGTCAGTTGCGCAGCCTCCTACCTTAGCAATAGCCGCCGCCACTTCTTCGGGTTCTACCGAGTCATCCAGTCCTGATAATCGGACGTCAGTCATTTTAACAGGCCTTGACACCTTCATTAAATCTGCTGGCAAGGCTTCACGGATCTTAGCTGCGAGTGCATCGGCTTTACCTCCACTAGCAGTTCCAGGTATTTCAAGTAGTTTACCTCCGGACCTAGACTGTTTAAACCGGATGCCATCTATACCCAGTTCGCCTATGTCTATTGCAGCCCGAGCCTACTGAACTTAGAAATACTATGATTTCCATGTAACTTGTACAATAAATGTTGGAAATAGCCCGTAATGTTGAAATTATACAAAAACGATGTGGTACGTTTTTTAATTTATTATAAACATTTAGGCCGCGGCCCCATCTCTACGGCGCGGCGCCGTAGACCGTGCTACGGCGCCGAATCGAAAAGTCCCAGGTTCGAATCCTGGTAGTTCGTCGATATTTTTGTTTCATTAACAAGTATATATTTTTTATTTTATATTATTTTTGTTATATTTGTGTTTAAAACTTCTTTCCCTTTTTTTTAATCTATCATAATTATCTAGCTAGTTAGGTAGACGCAATGTGGTGGACGGCAGGCACCGAGCTCCAAACCACACCGTGCGCATCCCAGTCCGGCGCCGCGCCGTAGCATTCCACGGCGCCGCGCCGCGCTACGGCACGTTTTTTCGCCGCGCCGTAGCACGGTCTACGGCGCCGCGCCGTAGAGATGGGGCCGCGGCCTAACGGCTATTTGCTTGGATAATTTTTGTGAATTAGATTCAAACATTTTATTTTGTGTATTGATTTCTCAAAAACGTTCCAGGCTGCTTAGATCGTTTTCATGAATCAGATTTAAACATTCTATATTAATTTCTCAAAAACGTTCCAGGCTGCTTAGATCGTTTTCGTGGTAGCGTAAAGTAAGCATATCGACGGCAGCAATTAACAATGTCGTAAGTGAAAACTCATTACTTTACAGTACGCAGGAACTAAGCTTTAAACTGTAACAAAATTGGATGTAAATGAGATATCCAATCAAAATTTGGTTTGGTGCTAAATTAGTAAATACACAACAGGTTAAAAAGGTAATAAAGTGTAATAATTAAAGGAAAGTCGAAAAAAGTCACTTGCTACATTATTGACCGTCAGAAAACTAAACTATAATGTCGGAAGTGGAACATTCTACTATATTAATTGGACTTTAAAATCGCGACAATGGCGGAAGTGGAATATACCGCTATGTTAATTGGATCTTACATTGGTCATAACGTCGAATGTGGAACATACTACAAAGTTCACCTTACTTAGAATTTTCTTTTGCGTCGGATGTAACAACATTAATGATTTTTATAAAATTCATTATTCGATGAGTACTTGCTTCCTATGGAAAGAGGGACGGAAAACAGCCAACAATTAAGTTACAACACAACAGAAAATAAAAAATTGCATGAAAGTTTATTGCGAAGTTGAGAACATTAAAAGTAGATAACTAAAGTTATACAAAGCACATATGTTTGAAATCTCTGCATTAAAACATATTTTTTGTTACTATGCCAATATTATTGATACTGCTCCCTAAACACATGAGCACTTTGAGTAATATTAAGTAGGTACTCAAAATCAATTAAAAAAAAAAAACCGGTTAAGTGCGTGTCGGACCCGCGCACTGAGGGTTCCGTGCCACCCTTAACTAAATTCAGGGTCCACTTACTTTCACTTAACGAAAACATCACAATATATTGCGACAGCAAAAATAACTTTGTTTTTCATAGTGTTTGTATGAAAGACAAAGTTATATTTGCGGTTGATAAAAATGTGCAATATCTCAAAAACTACTGGTTCGATCTCCTTCAAACCAATTTTCGTTGCAAGTTTTTGTTTAGATCTACATCATATATTTTTTTCATAATTTTCACTTTCTTAGTTCAAAAGTTAGATGGGGGGGACGCCCATTTTACCACTTTGGAAGCGTGTATATCTCAAACCTTACACTTTTAGAAAAAATGGTTTTAGAAACCTCAACATCATTTTAAAAGACCTATCTATAGACACCCCACACGCATAAGTTTGAGTAAAAAAAATATTTTAGGTTTTAGTTTCATGTATGGGAGCCCCCCCTTAAATATTATTTTTCTTACTTTTTGTATCTGAATCGGAAAGCGGTGAACAAAATACACCTACCTACCAAGTTTCAGCTATGTGATGCTTATAGTTTCAGAATAAAGTGGCTGTGACATACGGACGGACAGACAGACAGACAGACAGACAGACAGACAGACAGACTTGACGAAACTATAAGGGTTCCGTTTTTTGCCATTCGGCTACGGAACCCTAATTAGCAAGGTAACAAAATCTAATTAAAACTTTAAAAAATAAAAATTTAACTGAGATCCATCGAACATTACAAAAATTTTTTTGTCGGGAATAACTTAATGATATTTAAACATCTTATCTCGAAATAAAACAGTCTTAATATAATTGGAACTTAAGTTATTATTATCTCTGTTAAACTTTCCCTGTTTTCTTTCAAATAAAATTTATTAACAAACATAAGAACTTGGCAGTATCACATAATAAGGCACTAAGTTATATTTAAGCACTGTAAAATACTGATTTATAAAAATATGTTATACATATTATGGTAATCATTTATTTTTTTTCTTCAGTCTTTGTCTTAGTGACTAAATAATATTCTTAAAAAATATTAATAAATTTTAAGATTGAGGTCAACTGTAAATTATAAATCATTGTAACCAAAACAATTTCCTTTTCTTCCTTCTTTGGTAATTATTTTTATATCCTACTTAAGTACTTTGATCAACTTAACATTTTTAAATTAGATACAACGAAAAAAATATGGCACTTCTACCAGTCTTATAAAATCTATCTATTGTTACAAATAAAATCAGGTGCTCTCTGAGCTTCAATATTCACCATCCTCTTAATTATACTTCAGTATTCGTCCTCGATATTAGTATTATACACATGTAGTATCGCTTGCACTTATCACCACATAGCACAAATTTTAGAGCTAGATAAAAATAAATTACAGGTAAAAAATGTTATTTCCTGATTATATTTTTTAAAATAAAATAGAATCAATTTCCGTATCCTGTAAAAAGAATTAAATAAATTAAGAACACTTCCGTTCCGTCACTTCCTCCACGCCATTGCTTTTGAAGCCTTCATTCGCTATTTGTGCTTCGCCACTAAAGCACGTCAATTCTCGTTCCGTGCAGCAGGTCAATTAAACGTGTAAACTTACGGCCAGATCGCCGTGAAAAGCTCGTAGCTGACTGGTCACAAATAGATCACGGACAGACTGACAACCGCGATGAACAGATCCCAGTGATGCGTGGTATTCACAACATCGTCGCTAAATTAAATTACAACTAGCAATGTCACGCGGTTTTACCCACTGGTGACTTTCAAGGACGCTTGTACTGCCATCAATGTAGCAGCACTCGCAGGTGTATTATTTTATTTGTTATTGTTTCTAAATATGTATAAAGTCATCATCAGCTGTATACTTTTTGCGTAAAGATAAAATAGGTCTTTATTATTTACAACAAACAAACATACATACTTCAACTTAGTATACGAAGTTTTGTCAAACCATAGAGCAAAAACTTGAAATAAAAAGTAAAATAAGGTTTTAATTGCTCATCTAAAAATCCTGAACTTGAACTAAAAATTAATTTAAGTATAATTTATTAAAAACTCCAAATAATCTAGTAAGTATAGTTTATGAACATTGGAAATGAGACAGGGTAGAGAGAGACCAATAATCACGTAATTTACAAAAAACCGGTTAAGTGCGTGTCGGACCCGCGCACTGAGGGTTCCGTGCCACCCTTAACTAAATTCAGGGTCCACTTACTTTCACTTAACGAAAACATCACAATTATTGCGACAGCAAAAATACAGTTTGTATGAAAGACAAAGTTATATTTGCGGTTGATAAAAATGTACTATATCTCAAAAACTACTGGTTCGATCTCCTTCAAACCAATTTTCGTTGCAAGTTTTTGTTGAGATCTACATTATATATTTTTTTCAAAATTTTCACTTTCTTAGTTCAAAAGTTAGATGGGGGGGGACGCCCATTTTACCACTTTGGAAGCGTCTATATCTCAAACCTTACACTTTTAGAAAAAATGGTTTTAGAAACCTTAACATCATTTAAAAGACCTATCCATAGACACCCCACACGCATAGGTTTGAGTAAAAAAAAATTTTTAGGTTTTAGTTTCATGTATGGGAGCCCCCCCTTAAATATTATTTTTCTAACTTTTTGTATCTGAATCGGAAAGCGGTGAACAAAATACACCTACTTACCAAGTTTCAGCTATGTGATGCTTATAGTTTCAGAATAAAGTGGCTGTGACATACGGACGGACAGACAGACAGACAGACAGACAGACAGACAGACAGACAGACAGACTTGACGAAACTATAAGGGTTCCGTTTTTTGCCATTCGGCTACGGAACCTTAAAAAAGTTATAAATCACAACTAAAACGTCCCATTTGCCCACATAAATTGTAATGGTGCATCCACACATCCAAATCGGCTTTGCCGGCGGTATACGTCATGAACTGTACTGTATTATGCTTCGTCAAAAATAGTATGTATAAAGCATAAGCGGTGTGGCCGCCGGCACGACCGCCAGCACATGCCGCCGGGCGGTGTGTAATGTGGATACACCATAGGTAATAACCATAGGTAATTTGGCTTGTGAAAACTGAACCGTGATTTTTGAAATTGCAACACTCAATAAAATCAAATTTTGACACTGTCAATCAAATAAAAATATGTTTATTTACTAAGACCACCGAACATAAAAAAATATATAAAGTAATTAAACTTAAAACAGAACAAATAAAATTATTGTTACATTAGAATAAATATATTATTTATAATAGATATGATATGCCTAAGCATTCACGCTATCCCTCTCTTTTATGTGGCTGATCCTTTATCATGAAAATCATGATCTTCCACCATGCTTAACCTGCCCGGTTTGTTAGGTTTTCTTATTTCTGGCAGTCGTTGGTTGCAATACAGATCACTTCATGGATGTTATATGTATTTAAGTATTTATGGGAGGTGCTCCGTCATAATCGTTGTCTGGTACTTCGTAACACAAGGAAGATAATATTCCTTACCACGAAACCAGACAATTGGTGTGTTGTCTGGCGCATATTTATATTTATCACAAATCAAGTTGTCACTCTCTCAATAAGTATTTCACCTTAAAAATCCACAAAATGTATGAAATCATTTCGAAGAGTTCAACGGACATAGTACCTAGCACAATATGCTCAGCAAGTACTCCCTTAGCGTCTTGACGACGGAGCATGATTTACTCGATTGGCAACTTCAAGGATATTATTTTTTGGTTTGTGCTGGCTAGAGTTGAAGAAATAATATGATGAATACAGCCGAAAATTAAATATGCTTGAAAATAGACGATTGGACTTTTGATTTGGATCGTTGGATTGGACGAATCTTTCCTGAAATGACACTGACAATATAAAATTAAAAAAAAAATCATCTTAGCATTATGGCGGGCAGCCAAATATTATAATTATTAATTGAATTACAATTAGAAATTGCATATTTTTTTATCAACGATTATACATAATACCTACACAATATGATTTTCAATTTATAGCTAAGCAAAAATGTTTGTTTTTTAATAACATGATGTGACTCAATTATCTTTGGTCCAAGCTTTGACTGCAGGCCTTGACTCTATGCCATGTCAATTAAAACTAAATTACTTTCCACCCTAGGGATGGATAAGCTATTTTCCACCCGGCTATCTACACAGGAAAGTTATATTTTCCGAACAGGAGAGATGAAAAAAATATTTCAATCATGTCTTTAATAAACAATGTTTAAAATCATGTCTTTAATACTGTTTCGGAAATTTGAGAGGGCTAAGCCCGGCGTCGGCGGTATTCGTTAGGAGCAGACCTACACTAACGTAAAGTCAGCGGTATTCGTTAGGAGCAGACCTACACTAACCCGATCCCCGTTTAAAATTCTAAATAGACTTATACAGTGTTTAAATCCATATGGTTTTAACTTTAAAATGTTTTTAAGTGAGTGCCCTGTAATATGACATTATTTTTTTTTACTGCAAAAACTGTGAATAACTGAAATATTAGATAAAATATTCATGTTCTCATTGGTGTCTTTGCTGTCGAGTGCAAATATTGTGGGTAATTTCATTAAGCTCAGAAACATTGATGAACATAACTTCGCTGCTACAGTCTTCATATGACTGACTTATTCATCGTGTGACGTCATGCAGCAACAGCACAGTCGTATGTAGCTCTTGGAGCGCGCCGTAGTATCGTCGAAGACCCGGTTCGAACCCCGCAAGCGCGCATACAAAATTTTATATAATATTGTTATTTGTTTGCTAAGAGGACCGCTGCAAATACGTTAGTATATATATTCTTTGACACCATTAAAAAGCCCGGGAAAAGGTGGTAACAAACACGGTAACGACGATAATATTACTCTGAAGCGTGGAGGTGGATCTGTCTTAAGCACTCCCACAATGGACGATCAACAAACGGTTGCGGGTCCCGGTGTTGCATCTGCACCACACCATTGTAGTTTGCAGAGCTGTGCCGGCATCAGTGCGGAGGAAATACGAAAGATTATAGCTTCAGAGATGAGCAGATTTGCGTCGGAGCTACGTGCTGCTATCTCAAACGATTTAGAAGTTATTAGAAACGACATATCCAGTATTAAAGAGTCCATGGATTTTATGAATACCAAATATGAAGAGCTAAATAATAGGGTTGATTTAATTGAAAAAGATATTAAATCTCTAAAGTCATCCTCATCGGACGTTGGCAAATTAAAATCGTCAGTGACAAACATTGAGAACGATATTAATAATAAAGAGCAATGGGCCAGGAGATCTAACGTAGAGATTTACGGAATACCGGAAAAGAAGACCGAAAATCTAATAGATGTCATGAAAAGCATTGCTGTGGCTAGTAATTTTGATCTCAATTGCTCCCGGGACATAGACTTCGTGACCAGGGTGGCCCCGAAGAAGGTTACGAGTGGCGTTACTAGGCCCAGGCCTGTAGTGGTTCGTTTCTTGTCGAGATGGAAGAAGGACGAATTCTTATCGCAAATGAGAAAACTTAAATTGAAGTGTAGTGACATTGGCTTTGGATTGAACAATAACCTAGTTTATTTTAACGATCATCTGACTAGTACTAATAAGTCACTTCTTCAATCTGTTAAAAATATTGCACGAGATAAAAAATATCAGTATGTATGGGTTAGGAACTGTGCCATTATGGCTCGTCGTTCTGATACTAGTCCTGTAATTCATTAACAAGCTTAAACGATTTAAAAAAGTTGGTTTAGGTGCTACTGTCCTTGTATTATTTTTTGGTTTGTATCCAATGTTAACACACTGTTTTAATTTTGTAGTCCACTTAGTTTTTATATTTTAGTGTATCTTAGTATTTTTTATTGTGTTGAGTCGGGGCACATTTCAAGTTAACATTACAAGAGAGTCCATAGGTTGCATATGCCATTATGGCTCTTTAAGGTGCGGATTTTTTCGGGTACTATGCATTATTTGCCTTTACAAGTATGACCTACTCTATGTACTATACATTGCTAGTTTGCTTAAAATACACAATAGATAATGGCCAGCTATTGGTATTTTATCAAAATGTGGCGGGACTTAGGACAAAGACAAACATTCTTTTTCGTAGAATGATCCAGTCTGAGTATGATATTATCTGCTTAAGTGAGACTTGGCTCTTGGAAGGAATACATGATAGGGAACTGTTTGACACCCGGTATAATGTTTACAGGTTGGATCGCGACTACTCTGCGCGTGGCGATACGAGGGGTGGTGGGGTTTTAGTAGCGGTTAATCGTAAATTCTCTGTTACCTCTATGTCTCCACTTCATCTTAAGGACTGTGCGGCCGATGTAATAAGAGTGTCTTTGCAGTTGAACCCTAGTCAGATGCTCCATATTTATAGTTGTTACTTTCCCCACTGCGCCCTACACTGTGAAGTACTCTGTGATTGTTTCGAGACTATTTCTGATGATATATGTCGTCATCCAAGCGATAAATTTATTATTTTAGGAGATTTTAATGTAACTAAAGGTAAATGGATTCCAGTTGATGCACAAATGAACCTAGTAAACCTCGATTGGGGTGAGGATCTGGTGGACGCCGTAGGCTCGTTCTTGATTTATAATGATTTGTCACAATACAATTGTGTTCCAAATGAAAAGGGTCGTTACCTGGACCTGGTAATTAGCAATACTATTTGTTCAGTTGAACGTAGCTCTTACCCCCTTGTCCATGAGGACCGCCACCATCCCGCTCTCCTTATAAGGATGACCAAACTCAATCATCGAACTTTACGCCCAACTCCGCGAATTGCACCTAATTTCCGAGCTGCTGATTATGATGCTGTTAATCGTGAAATTGCTTTGGTAGACTGGGTCCATCTGCTTAGTGATAAATCTGTCGATGAGGCCGTGGATTGTTTTTATAAAGCTTTGAATAGTATTATTGCTCTCTATGTTCCCACTAAAATAGTTAAAAATAGCACTCGATATCCTTGCTGGTACTCTGCATCGCTAGTTAAGATCATATCTGAGAAACTTAAATATCACAAGAGATGGAAGACTTTCGGTAAAGTAAGTGACTATGATGCTTTTTGTCTTTTGCGAGAAAGGCAGAAGCGCATTCAGGTACAGTGTTACGACGCTTATATCCGATACTCTGAGGAAAAAATTAGGTACAATAGTAAATTCTTCTGGAATTTCGTCAAATCCAAGAAGTCCACTAATAATATTCCCGATATTATGTTTACTGGGGAAACATCCTCATCTGAGGGCGTTAAAATTTGCTCGTTATTAACGATTATTTTCGGTCTGCTTTTGTTTCTGGAACCGATAGTCCTACATTATCCAATGCTTGTGTTGGTCAAAACTCCGTGTCAATCGGGACCGTGGAGCTATCTTTCGGAGTTGTTGAAAAGTATCTAAAGAATTTAAATCCAAATAAGGGTAGTGGGCCTGATAACATTCCGCCATTTTTCTTAAAGATGTGCCATAAAAATCTGGCGATCCCAATTTGCATGTTGTTTTCACTATCTTTAAGGTCAGGTGTTATGCCGGGTGTTTGGAAGCAATCTTTTGTTGTACCGGTATTTAAATCCGGTAATAAGCATAACGTCCAGGACTATAGACCAATCTCAAAACTATGCACGATTGCCAAAATGTTTGAAAAATAATTTATGACTATATTTACCCTATTTTACGACCAATAATCGCAGGGCAGCAGCACGGTTTCATTGGCAGAAAATCTACTGAATCTAACCTTTGCGAATTTGTCCATCGCGTTACCGGTGCTATGGATCGGGGATACCAGGTTGACGCGGTGTATACCGACTATTCAAAGGCTTTTGATAAAATTTCTCATGCACTTTTGATAAATAAGCTCTCCATGGTTGGTATACATGGCGATCTCCTTCGATGGATCATTTCGTACCTGCGAGATCGTAGTCAGGCTGTCACAGTTAAGGGTTATGTCTCTTCTTTCGTTCCCGTTACTTCTGGTGTACCCCAGGGGTCCCATCTCGGACCATTGTTATTTAATATCTTTATCAATGACATCGTCAACATTTTCAGAAACAGTAATGTCCTCATATAAGCAGATGATATGAAAGTTTTTAGAATCATTAAGGATGGATCGGATTGTTTACTACTTCAAGAGGATATCGACGCTTTGACCCAATACTGTTCCGATAATTTTCTGTATTTAAATATCAAAAAGTGTAATACAATAACTTTTACCCGTAAACGTAAACCAATTGTTTTTAATTATAGTATCGGTAACAATTTCATTAACCGGGTTTATGAAATCAGGGACCTGGGTATTCTCCTTGACCATAAAATGTCATTCGATGCACATATTAGTTCAATAACTTCTAGAGCATATCGTATGTTGGGATTTATTTTGAGGACGGGAAAGGACTTCCAGTGTTGCTCGACCTTTATACTTTTATTTAACTGCCTTGTCCGATCCATTCTAGAATATGCGTCCGTTGTTTGGAGCCCTCATTATAAAAAGTATGTTGAACTTATTGAACGGATTCGTCTTAAATTTGTAAAACACCTACAGATTAGATGTTGCAATCCCGACTCTTGTAAGCACATGAAATCCGTACCTTCTCTGCATAGTCGACGCATTGAAAGAGATCAATTATTTTTATATAAATTACTGCACAACCTTATCGACTCACCCTTTCTTTTGAGCGAAATTAGTTTACGAAGTTCCCGACTTAGTGCACGTCATAAAAGTATTTTTTATGTGCCTACATATAGGACTCAATATGTTCGCAACACTTTCCTGCCACGTACTTGCCGTAGTGTATATATATTCTTTGCCGTAGTCATAATGACAGGTTTCAAGGAGTTGATATATTTGCCTCAACCTTATCTCAATTTAAAAAACAAATCCACGACCTGTCATGTGACTGCCAATAGTTTTCGTGGTAATCACTGTTTTTTCTTTTTAATTCTTTTTGAAATGTTAATCTTTTTAGTAGGTTTTGGTTTGCTCTAATGATATGTAGTATTAGTCTGAGGAAACTTAATTGGTTTTTGTGTTATCTATAAGTTTTATTCATATCTAAACCATTATAACTGTATGTTTCCCAAATAATAATAAAATAAAAAAAAATAAGCGCGTGGTGCGGGGGCGGGCTACGCGTGTGCTACTTACTACGCGCTGCACTCGCTCAAATCAGAGTGATACTTTATTTGCTCATCATTTGGTACTCCATATTCATTTAAATTAGCATGAATAAAATGCATTGTATGAGTCCTTCAGTAGCTCGAATACTAATAATCTCAAAGTGAAAACAAATGGAACAAAAGGAAGGTGCATAAACCAGATGAACAGTGGAAAACTTGTGGAAAAGAAAAACACCATTTGGCACGTGCTGTAGTTAATGCAGTTCCTACATCTAAGTACCTGTATAAATTAAAAAAATATTTGGATAAATGGCTCTTATTTATTATGTTATTTATAATAATAAATATTTCACACTTATTTTATCCTGCATCACGAAGCTCATGGTCAACATGCATCAACTGCCGTTAGCGGTTAGTTTGGTCTCTATTTCTTGGGGTTAGTAGCAATATAGATCACTTCATCAATCCTATAGGAAGTGCTCTATGTAGTCCGACAGTTAGTCTAATAATTTTAGTGTGGTTCTTCCTCTAGCTCTTTCGCTCTTTACGTTGGCACAAATAATAAAGTTTTCATCTTGGAAGTAAGGACGTGGCATCTGTATATTGAAGACAAACGAAACGATATTTAACACTGGGCTTTATTTTGTATTATACTCCCTCTAATTCCAATGTATTGTACCTACATAGAATCTGAAATAACAGCAAAGGATACTGTTAACACAGCATCGCCATCTATTATTATCGATACACAATTCTTGCAATAAACATAGCGACATCTATCCTTAATCATTCGAATCATTTGACACAATCTAGTATTGGCCGATTCAGTAGTAGTTTGGATTGGCAGACCCAAGTTATTCTAACGCGGTTAACTAGATGGCGCTGCATATATCTATTTAAGGAATTGCAGTGAATTATTTCTCCCTTGTTCTACCAAATTATACCTACATACTACAACCAATGTGTTTCGTCTCATCCCGATCCTGGTGGAAAAAGTAACATTGGTGACCCCGACGAATCGAAGGATCTGCAGTCCCGAGCGACTTTTGAGTATCTTCCGAAGCAAATTTAAGCACCAACCGAAACGATCGGAGTGAAGAGATTGCGGTGATTTCAGCCCGGGTCAAAGAAAGGTCGAACGAACCTCGTGGCCGCGTGGCGTGGCACGTTTTCTCTGTTGCAGCTTCACAGGCGTATTCTGCAACCCTATAAGCTACAGGTCATCGGGATATGTGATAGGGACGCAATCACACAGGAATTACTGGAGGAATAGCAGCTTTCACTCAGTAATTACGACGTCACCTTCGTCGACTAACCTAACCTGCGAGGGGATTTGAAGATATTCTGAGACAAGGAAACCAAACTGAGTCAAACGAGGACATACCTATCCAACTGTAAGTGAGCTGGCAATTAATCTCAACATTTTCATCCAATTACTTACAATTTTTCACCTGACTAAGTACAATATTAAAATTTGAAATGACAGAATCAACCGATAGTACCGATGTAAAACCTTTAATTAAATTACGCGGTGTTGTTAAAGGCAAACTTACTCTATTTGTGAAATATGTAAAATCTCTGTCTTCTCCAATTACTGCAGAACAGTACCTTGATTTAGAATTACGTATACATAAAATGAGTGAAAACTTTTGCGAATTCGAAAAAATACAGGACGGTATTGAAACCTTATGTACTGATTATGATGCTCAATTGGAGGAAAGAGAGAGATTCGAAAACAATTACTATACACATGTGTCCTTAGGCAAAAAATATTTAAATGATTTTAATGCTAAAATGTCTGAAAATTCACAGCTAAAACCTCAGCCAGAACCTACCTCTGATACACCGAACTGTGAGTCAGTTAAGTTCCCAGATATAACCCTGCCAAGCTTCAATGGTGATGTAACTAGCTGGCTGGAGTTCAGGGACACATTTGATGCCCTTATTAACCAATCTAGTTTGAAACCAATTCATAAATTAAAATATTTGCGAAGCTGTTTAACGGACGGTGCACTTAACGTTATTGCTTCATTGGAGTATAGTGAGGATAGTTACCCAATTGCTTGGTCCCTACTTTGTGAACGCTACAATAATCCTAAAATATTAGTTACTAATCACTTGAGAGCCCTTCTTAATATTGATAACGTCCCAGCAACGGCATCAGCCTTGAGAATCTTGGTTGATAGCATATCTAGACACTTGAGAACCTTAAACAATCTGCAATTAAACACTGAAAATTGGGATGTCCTACTTATATTTTTAATTAGCTCCAAGCTTGATAAATCTATACAGCGAAAATGGGAGGAAAGATCTAACTCTCGTGTATTGCCTACGTTACAGGATTTTAAGCAATTTCTGCGATCACGCGCCGACCTGCTGGAATCCCTAGATTCTGATAAGTCAAGCGAGCAGACTGACGTCAAGGAAAACACATCCAGGAAGGCTATGGTGATCACCTCCACTCCAGCCCAAGGTACCACGCACAGGACAACCCCGAAGTCAAAGGTACCGCATAATCATTGTCCTTATTGTAAAGAAACACATTATCTTAACCAGTGTTCGAAGTTTTTGGCTCTAAATGCGGGTACACGCATACGCAACGTAAAAAGATTAGGACTTTGTATTAATTGTCTAGGAGCCAACCACATACTAGCTAATTGCAGAGCCAGCCACTGCAGAACATGTAAGGGTAAGCACCATACGCTTTTACACTTATCATCGCCTACTCACAATACACCTCAGTCAAATAGTGAACAAGCACTACCAACACAACCATCAACCTTATTTAACTATCAACCAACCAACGAGCAACCAACACAATCTATTAACTTACATACCAATAACAAACACTTAAACGCTACACAACCTAATAGTACGTTTAACTACCAACAAAAGGCTGTTATCTTGTCAACGGCGCAGGTCAATGTAATTGATTCAAATAATCAGGTACATACCTTACGCGCTCTGTTGGATACAGGTTCTCAGTCAAACTTTATAACCGAGTCTACTTTCGAAAGGCTGAACTTACCACGAAAGGAGATAGATATCGAAGTTTTGGGTTTTAGTGATAACGTAACCAGAATTAAACATACATGTAACCTAACTATTCAGTCCAAAACTGCCACATTTTCCACCAACTTGAGTTTCTTTATTGTACCTATGATCTGTAATTTACCAACTTATACTACTGATAGTCAATATTTTCAAATTCCACATCAATTCAAATTAGCAGACGATACATTTTACGAGGGGGGCGAAGTAGATATGATTTTAGGTTCCGAGATATTTTATGATCTTCTTTGTAATGGCCAACATCACTGAATAGATAAATAAGGTTAGAAACGTTCTGACAGTTCGTTTGTATGAGAACCTGTGTCGCCGGTGGGCGGTACGGCGTTGTTGCTGCGGTGCCAAAAGCACCAATCAATGAATCAACACATCAATATCACAAACCAATCACACTTTCCGCTGGGAGCTCTGTGATTGGTGTGATTAGTACGTAAAACCAACTACCAATCACAGAGCTGCTAGCTGTGGAACCATCAATCATCATTCCGCTACGTTCACTCTTTAATGTCAAAATACTACGTTGTGGTAAAAGTCGATATTTTAGGTCGATCGATATGGATAACTTCAATTACCGGTGTAATGTATTTTTTCAATATGAATTGAAAAAAAAACCGATAGATTTTAGTTTTGCATATATAATTTTACGGCACATTTGATCGCATCAAAGGGTTGTACAATTACCTTCCGATAGAAAACAATAAGAAAAAAAATTGTATTGCTTTACTTTACTTGAAATAGAGAAAATTAATACTTTTACGTATGGCTTAACATTAATAATTTGATTTAAATAATATTAAAATAAATTAATATTAACATATTTTTTATTTTATTTTTGACAATAATTTGACATGTCTGAAAACATAAACGCAATGTTTTCAGACATGTTTGTGATTGATGTTGCACTCAAGAAGAGAGCTTATTAATATATTTTTTTGTTTCAACAGAATAGTTATATAGACCCCACAGTTTTCCACAGCGACCGGTCGCAAGCGGTCTACTATGTCCAATGCAATCCTGCAATCTTCAGAAGGTCATGGTGGACATCCACGCTCTGATGTTGTCGAAGGGTGTTCAATGTGAAACTTTTCTGCAAACTTTTCGTGGGAACGGCCTTTAGAGTTGTTGATTATGATTGGGTAGATATCTACTTGGCACAATAGCAATAGCCTACTCTTTCTAGCATCCGAAAGAATTACATATAATTGACAATAGGTATACATAGTATTTCCATTTTGTTGTTTAATAAAATAGTAGATTGTTATACAAGGGGAGAAAGCGACTCATTTCACTCGAGATGTTTCTTCTCTCACTTCGTTCGAGCGCCAATAATTCGAGAGTGAAATGGTGCTTTCACCCGAGTTAAACATACTATTTTTCATTTCGACTGTGAGGAAAACATTAAATTTACAAAAGTGGTTGTAGATGTCTTGGTGAGGTATTATGTAGTTCAGCGAGAAAGGAAAACTCAAGTTTTGAACAAAATATGACAGTTGATTTACAGTACTAACAACATCTAACACGATTAGAAAGAATAACGGCACGAATACATGAAAACAGAGTACAAAAAAGCAGAAAATATCAAATAATTAAAATCTTTGTAAATAATATCGATCGATTTTTTTCCACAGATAATAACAGAATCCAAAAATAATTTCTTTTTTTTTATAAAAGTTTAACGGCTTTGGACGAATCCTTCCTGAAATGACACTGACAATATAAAATTTTAAAAAAATCATCTTGGCATTATGGCGGGCAGCCGAATATTTTAATTGTTAATTGAATTAAAATTAGAAATTGTATATTTTTTTATCAACGATCATACATAATACCTACACAATATGATTTTCAATTTATAGCTAAGCAAAAATGTTTGTTATTTTAATAACATGATGTGACTTAATTATCTTTGGTCCAAGCTTTGACTGCAGGCCTTGACTCTATGCCATGTCAATTTTTTTTTTTTTTTTTTCTTAAGAAACCATACAGCGTGATAAAAAGTAAATGTTGTCTATGATAACTTATGTGTAAGGCCAATTATGAGGTTTCATATAACATACCATATGTACAAACGTAGCAATTTTAACATTGATCTGAATGGATAAGAACTGCTTCACAGTATAACTTTGAATTATTTTAATTATGTGTGGAAATACGTCCAAGCATAAGCCTTACGCACGTGCAAGCCTAAATTATAATTAATGATTAAACGAACTTACCTGTACGTGAAGTTCTATCATAATTATACGAAGTATTCGTCCGAAGATATCAGCACCATACACATGCAGTATCGCTTGCACCCACCACCACACAGCACAACCTTTAGAGCCAGATAAAAATAAACTACAGGTAAAAAACGTTATTTCCGGACTATATTTTCAAAAATAAAATAGAATCAACCTCCGCATCCCGCAAAAAGAATCAAATAAATCAAGAACACCTCCGCTCTCCTTAGTCAATTAAAACTAAATTACTTTCCACCCTAGGGATGTATAAGCTATTTTCCACCCGGTTATCTACACAGGAAAGTTATATTTTCCGAACAGGAGAGATGAAAAAATAATATCCGCGTATAAGTTTAAAAAACTTTATTTCATTAATAGCAACCAAGAAAAATTTAAGCTAAGACATGCAACATAAAAAATAAGAAAAAAAAACAGACCCGGTCTACGTGTTGTGTCAAAGGACGTAAAATACGTATAACATTTATCTATAATTTATAAATATACTAATTAAAAAGCTGGATGTTTTTGTTTGTTTGTTTGAACGCGCTAATATCAGAAACTATTCGTCTGGTTATAAAATATGTCAGATACATTTTTAGATAACATATTTATAGGGGAAGACTAAAGAAGTAGTAATGCGTATGGGCTTATAAAAAATTCTACGATTTATGGGAACGATAAAACTTAGACGCGCGAACGAAGTCGCGGGAGGGTGCTAGTTTGTTATAAATAAATACTAAACAATATTTATTTTAACTAATTAATAATGTTTTAATCTCCTAAAACATCAGTAGGGAAATTACCATTTATCGATATTTTTACTGTGCCGTGAGCTACATCCCTGTCGTTGTGTACGCAAGCGAAAGAAGCAAATTGGATGCGATACATTGCGTGCTAAGGTAGCAATTTTGTTAGTAATGTGCGTGCACAGTCATCAATGAGTATTTTTTTAAATACTTGGTGCAACAAAATCGCTGTTCTTGCAGAATATTAGTGCAACGCTCTTGTCACGCGACTGAAGTACTGCTCGTGCATATGCTCACAACTAGCTCACCTCTGCTGCACTGACCGGGGCATTTCTAACCTTATTTATCTATTCAGTGGCCAACATCGATTAGGCTTAGGGCTGCCAACCTTGCAAAAAACAAAACTGGGTTGGGTGGTCTCAGGCTCATTTTCAGTAGCTTCAATACCAAGGTCAGTTAGATGCAACTTCATCCAAGCCAATTTAAACCAGGATATATGGGACTCTAATGAGTCACCCTACGAAATAATTCCAGATGATGATTACATGCAATGTGAAAGGATTTTTCAAACACATACACGCAGATCTGATGGAAGTTTTGTAGTCACTATTCCACTAAAGGAGCCTGCGACATCCCTTGGCCAGTCACGGCCTGCTGTTTATAAACGATTTAAAACATTAGAATCTAAATTCGAACGCAACCCTGAATATAAAGAAAGATATGTCAATTTTATGCATGAATTCGAGCAATCAGGGCATATGATTAAACGAATCTCGAATGAGCCCTGTAATTATTTGCCTCATCATGCCGTAGTTAATATCCAAAAAACAACTACACCCCTTAGGGTTGTAATTGACGCTTCCTTTAAGACAAGTAATGGGAAGTCACTTAACGATTTACAATACAAGGGAATGATTATTCAAGACGAGTTAGTTAATAATCTCTTATTATTCCGAAAACATAAATACGTCGTGAGCGCCGACATCGAAAAAATGTATCGTATGATTTATATCAACCCTGACCAACATAATCTACAGTGCATTCTTTGGCGCGAGCATCCTTCACACCCGTATATACCTACACACTCACTACGCTAAGCTTTGGTTTGAAGAGTGCACCTTACATTGCGACGCGCTGTCTATCTCAGTTGGCTACAGAGAACCGAGCTCAGTACCCAAAGGCGGCAGCGGCAATTGAATCAAATTTCTACATGGACGATTTCTTATATTACGGCGAGATCGAAGAAAATGTAGCTGAAACATCTGTTCAAGTGAGTAATATTCTAAAAGGCGCTAATTTTAACCTACGAAAGTGGAAGTCAAACTCCAAGGCAATTTTAAATGTCGTAAGTGACAACACTCACTCAAACAACTCTACTCAAATGTTCACAAACTCACATCACGATACACACAAAATACTAGGATTACAATGGTGTAGTGATAGTGACAACCTAACTTACAAGTTCAAAACAGAACCAATGCCAAACTCATTAACCAAAAGAAAGGTGTTATCCATTGCCTCTGCAATTTTTGACCCTATAGGACTATTATCACCCGTTCTAATCATAGCAAAATGTTTCATCCAACAACTATGGAAAAATAAAACCGGTTGGGATGAAAAATTATCGATAGATATGTATCAACAATGGCAATGTTTTTATAGTAGTCTGCCCGCTCTCAATGCGTTAACGATACCTAGACAGGTACTTATCAATGATTACGTAACCGTGGAGTTGCACGGCTTTGCCGACAGCTCGCTACAAGCTTACGGATCAGCTGTTTACATGCGATCTATAGATGCTCATGGAAATATAATAGTGCGCGTTTTATGTGCTAAAACGAGATTAGCGCGGGCAGAAACAATTCCAAGATTGGAATTAAGAGCCGCTCACCTATTAGCTTACCTAGTTAATAAGGTACGAGGGGTTTTAAACCTTAACCTTGCAAACATTTATTTGTGGTCTGATTCGAATGTCGCATTGGCATGGATAAAATCCCAACCTAGTAAACAATAAAAATATAGTTAATATAAAAAATAATATAATAGTTTTTATAAAAAATAGAGTAACAGATATTCAAAAATTAACAAATGTGAGCGATTGGCACTGGGTCTGTTCGAGTGATAATCCTGCTGACCTAGTTACAAGGGGGCTGTCAGCTGACAAGTTGATCCGTGCGACCTTGTGGTGGCAGGGACCGGCCTGGTTGTCAAAACCAAACAGTGATTGGCCGAGTCAAGAATCTATGTCTATCCCAGAGACAAGTAGTGAACCTTTGTGTAATGTTTCAATCGAACTACCAAAAAAACAATTTATTAATGAATTAATTGAGAAATGGTCTAAACTTGAAAGGCTGAACCGAGTTTTTGCTTATGTACTTAGATTCATTCACAATTTAAAAGGTAAAGACCACAAATTAACGTCACCACTTACAGTGGATGAGTTAAACCAATCTTTAAGTAAACTTATCATGTTTACTCAAATCGAATCATTTCCGACTGAGTACCAAGCCTTAATAAAAAATAAACCTATTCAACAGACGTCTAATATTTTATGTCTGAAACCATTTATTGAACATGGGCTAATGAGAGTTGGTGGTCGGTTAGATAATTCACCCTACTCACATGATAAAAAACATCCGATACTTTTACCAAATAAACACACACTTACCAAGTTAATCATACAATCCTACCACGTGAAACTTCTTCACGCAGGGCCGCAGTTACTTCTCGCTTCTCTTCGAGAACGGTTTTGGCCGATACACGGTAAAAGCATGGTAACTAAGATAGTGCGTGAGTGTGTAACCTGCTTTAGAGCTACACCACGAATTACTAATCCGATAATGGGTTCCTCACCGGCATCACGCGTGACTCCGTCGCTTCCATTTCTCACAACTGGGGTTGACTATGCTGGTCCCTTTACGATAAGAAGCTGGAGAGGACGTGGATACATAACTTCCAAATGCTATATCTCATTATTTGTTTGCTTCACGACGAAGGCAATTCATATAGAGTTGGTTACAGGTCTCGACACCCAATCTTTTTTAGCGGCGTTTAGAAGGTTCATCTCACGGAGAGGTAAACCGAATCAAATGGTAAGTGATAATGGTACCACATTCCACGGTGCCAACAATGAGTTAATAGAACTTTATCAATTTTTAAACGATAATTCCAATGACATTATGACGTTATGTGCTAATGAGGGCATTAAATGGAGTTTCCAGGCAGCATGCACCCCCCATATGGGAGGGATATATGAAGCAGCTGTTAAGAGTTGTAAATATTTTTTAAAACGAATTTTTGGTCAAGCTTTGTTAACCTACGAAGAGTTTGTAACTGTAATTATTCAAGTAGATGGGATATTAAATTCACGCCGCTTGTGTCCTATATTTGGCACAGATGTAGATGATTTTTCAGTTTTAACGCCAGCTCAATTTCTAATTGGTAGGCCCATCACCTCATTACCTGACTATGAATACAAAGATGTTCCAACCAACAGGCTCACGCATTTCCAGCAATTGCAGCAACTCCAACAGGATTTCTGGCGTAGATGGTCGCGAGACTATATCGGCATCTTGCAGCAGCGTACTAAATGGAGAAGTTCCAAGGGACCAGGACTTACCGTGGGCACGATGGTGTTGGTGAAGGACGAGCGACTTCCTCCGTGCCAATGGCGTCTGGGAAGGATCGTCGAAGGCCATGAAGGACGTGATGGAGTGACAAGAGTGGCTACAATTAAAACTACCAAAGGGACATTACGACGCGCGTTCAATAATATTTGCCCGTTACCTATAAGCGTTTCTTAGATAAGCTTAAAATTAATACAACATATGTGTTATTTAAGTTAAATTTATTTGTCACTAATAAATAATGTTTTTCTTGGTGTTTTTACTAAGTAAATAACATGGAAAGTGAACAACCCTTTCTTCAAGTAGTATCATACCCAGTAGTTTTTAAATAACAGTAAATCTGTACCTTCTTTAACTCCAACCCTTCACTTTTCATATTATTCAATAACATACTTGCCAGATAATGATTCTGTTTCCCAATGTCCCAGAGAAACAGATTCATTAATATAAATTCTATTCAATTAATAACTACTTATCATAACATTGCCCTGGCAGCATGTTAACACAGCATCGCCATCTATTATTATCGATACACAATTCTTGCAATAAACATAGCGACATCTATCCTTAATCATTCGAATCATTTGACACAATCTAGTATTGGCCGATTCAGTAGTAGTTTGGATTGGCAGACCCAAGTTATTCTAACGCGGTTAACTAGATGGCGCTGCATATATCTATTTAAGGAATTGCAGTGAATTATTTCTCCCTTGTTCTACCAAATTAAACCTACATACTACAACCAATGTGTTTCGTCTCATCCCGCATCCTGGTGGTCAAAGTAACAGATACATATAGGTTATTTCATATACCTACGAATTTTACAAAGTGATTGATTACACGCATCACGTGCTTACTTCTTATCCAAAGTATTGTATAGGCTCTAGCCCTTCTATTCGGTACCTTTGGTTAGAGTAGGCCCTTACTATAAAAGTTGGATTAACATATCTTCATTCTCTTTGGGAATCCACACCACGAGGATTATCCGTTAAAAAAAGTTGTTAATTACTGCTCCGTGTAAACTTGATGCTCGCTCAGGCAGTATTTTTGGAGAAAACTTGTATTTCGCAAAATTATACTCCGAGATCCGGCTCGTATTACTGTGGCGGCTACGGGAGTCTCGACGACGCAGAGTACCTACCACAAGCTCAATCGGATTCTTATATGGCATTATTTTTAGGTTAGTGATGGCCCAGTTTGTAGAACTGAACGAGACATGGGAGGAGAAGCTGAAGCGTACCGAAGAGATTCGCCTCCAACGCGAAGCGGTCTTCGCGGAGATGGGCGTGGCGTTAGGTTTTTGCCAGAATCTGTGATTATTTGACTTAATGACATGTGTTTGTGTGCGCGTCTCTTCAATGGTTACCCTATTTCTTACTATTATATCTTCTGTGCTCATGCAAGAATCTCTATGTGAGAGAAAAAGACTTCTAGCGCTGATTGAATCTATGAATTACTATTTTTTCTACAAATAGGTATTGACGTCTTTGATTAAAGTAAAATAGCGGAAGATACGGCATGTCATACTAATTGTCAGCTAAAAAATGGCACTACACACTACTACATACAAGATGACCCACACAGCTGTGTAACTTTACGCTACTGACGACAGAGACAAACCCATTTCTTACTACGGCAGTGCGAGCGAAACAAACGCGCGCTTTGAGATGAGTCTCTTGTCACGTTGACGTCTCCTTGCAATAAGAATCAAGAAGCGTCAGCAGACAAATCGGAGTGAAATTGTGTACCATGTTTTTTGTGAAAACTAATAAATTACTTGTTATTATTACTTTACTATTTTGAAATGTCGAGCGATGTTTGGAGGGTTACCAAAAAAAAAAATAAGTTTATTTTTAAATATTCATTGTTAATACATGATTTCCTTCCAATGAATGATTTCCAAGTTTAATTTATTTTGAAATGAATCTACATGGCCCGCTGCAGTTGACATGATGAGTAGATGGCGCTGACGTCACGCAACGATGTATCCGTAAGAGACCTGCAATTATAGGTACAGATTAGATGCGAGTGAATTAAAAAAAAGCTTCACGTTAATACAGTCATTTTTGTAACAAACTTGAGTAGATAATTATTTTATTGTTTACATTATTGAAGTTGAATACCATTTTACAAAACATTAATAAAGAAGCAACAATCAATGTCAGGTAAAAGTTAAATAATATAAATTTATTATGATCGACATTTTATGCTAACGGTACCGCGTAGACAAATCTCAACAAGCAGCACATGTTGCGTTATGTATGTGTCATCAATCATCATCATACCTAACTGGTCGCACATCAATGAATCGTATATTTCTATCTCGCCCTGAAAAATGGCCGTCAAAAAAAGACTGAATTTACAAATAAATTTTGAAATTAAAGTTTTTGTGTACTTACGAGTGAAATGTGATTCCATGCGATTAGTTTTTCCTTTGAATGGTTTGGGCAACGTATGAAAGCACACGAAGGCATTTTGGTTACGTTTAACCCGAAAAAATAATTATTTTCTCCTCACGTCACACGTCTCACTTAAGTCATCTGCGCACGCAATCCCGATTGCAACTGAAGGCAATTAGGCGACGGGGGCCTGATTTTAGCGGTCCACGTTCGAGTGGCGCGTCACCTATCTTCCGCTATTTTACTTTAATCAAAGATTGACGTCCTGATAATTTTGACAGAACTCTGTCACGGACGGATCTCACAGTGAAGGTGTGAATACGGTGATGTATGTATTCACAGTGCAGTTTATAGTCAGTAGACACAGTGCAATGTTTTATGTTTTTGAGCGCTATCATGTATGAAATAAAAATAAAATAAAAATCAAATTAAAATATCTCTATGATGTTATTTTTATTCTAACAAGATGAAATAAGAAATCTAAAATTTCATATTAATTGTTGGCCTGGTTTGGTAGCCAAAAGTTGCTGGTTCAAATCCAGCTCGTGCGCAAATTTGGATTTCTTATTTCATCTTATTAAAATACCTACTTAGTCCATGTCGCGTTGATATTGGCTATAAAGACATAACTTTTTGTGCCCGTTGCTGTTGGAATTAGTTCCGGTAGCAAGTTGATAGGCTTTTCTTATTTATCTAAAGGCCTAAATACCGAATTTCGTGTTTGAAACGTAATCTTAATAAGTCATGTAAATTATGCGATATTTTCCAAGAAAAAAACCCTAATTTCAACGGTCTGTCTATTGCCTTCAAGGATCCGATAAAAGAGTGCTAAAAGTGGTTACTTTCACCAATTTTTTTTTTCTAAATACTACTTGACCCTACTTTACTGTGACATCGACTGAATCGAGTCTGCAGCTTTGGGAGGCTGTGATTTGACAGCTGCCAAACACGTCAAAATCCATAGGAACGTGTCAAATAATTCGCCCAGGATTAGTTTCAACTCACGCCGTTTGGTGCGAACAGCGCTAGATTCGATGTGAGTTTGTGAATACTAATTTTTCTACTCAAGCGAACGCCCATATATGCCGCATATATAGATCAGAGTCGAGTTGTACATCATGAATCGACAGGCTGTCCATCGCGGTTGTCAGTCTGTCCGTGATCTATTTGTGACCAGTCAGCTACGAGCTTTTCACGGCGATCAGGGGCCCTATTTTTGAATCATTCGCTTCAAGATGGCGAGTGATTTTCATTCGCCGTAGTGTCAAAAGTCATAGAAAAAAAATCGTTTTCGAACGAAAATCACTCGCCATATCCAAGCGAGTGATTCAAAAATAGGGGCCCTGGCCGTGAGTTTACACGTTGAATTGACCTGCAGATGTCCTTCACAACGACTAGAGATTTTCAATCATATGCCATATTAAAGTACATATTATATCGGTAAACATAGGAGCATCATCAATTAAAATTCATTTTGTAATCACTTCAATCTCAAAATTATTAGGTACCGAGTAGGTACTTATGTGAATCACTATTACTTTATTTCGATTTACAACCACAGTAATCAACAGAAGCTCTTCTCATCGATTAGAGCTTTTCAATCAAGTGTCATAAAGTACTTTAGATCTGTAAACATCTAGGAGCATCATCTATTAGATTTCATATTCATAATCACTACAAACTCAAAATCATCACTCTACTCTCAAATAACAACATTAAGATGACGCATTGATGATTTGGTGTTAATCGGGTGTACATTATATTGTGTCGGACTTTGTAACGAAAGTAATATTTAATGAAACGATTCTTGAGGACATTTTCTTATTTTGTAGGGTTGCCGAAACACGATTGATTGACTTTTGTAACACAGAAAATCATGTCGAAGCTTTGTCGAAGATGTTTGAAAATAGATATTTTCAAAATACTGACAAATGAGACTTAATTTAGACCTTCAGCTTTCTATGTAGATAACTACGTTCGCACTCTTAAAAATTGTAGATGCATTTTTATTTCATTTCATATTTTCATTCATAAAATACTTACTTATTTATTGATTTTATATATTGCATTGACTATCATAAGTAGACATATGACGTAATCCTATGCCATCTCTGTTTTTCCTGTGAAAGAAGCAATCGTGCTATTCCGTTTTCGGAAATAACAGGGAGATGATGCCAAATTCTCATACCCGCTGTTGACACTGCGAACCAGACTTAAGTCAATTTACGTAAATTTAGGTGCGTTTAGGCAAGTTTCGTCGCGACGCACAGTTAGTTCAGTTGGCCCAACACAAAACTAGCTTAAATCGTAGGGTGCGAAAGTCGACATTTTTTTATTATTTAAATATTAGAAGCATAAGCTTTTGCTACATTTTTAGATAATTTTAAAATATAAAAAAAATGAGATATGGAAATAATTATAACTTTGAAACAAATATTTTCCACACTTAAAAATAACTCAAAAATGAGAAAATTAAAAACAATAATGCTTTAAAAGTAATAGAAAAAATATATAACAATGTTTCATTTCATTGAAGGATGATATTGAAAAGTTGAAGCAGTCTCCGCAATTGACCAGCTCAGGGTTTACTTTGGATGAGCACCATAAACGTCAGCCCAGAATTGTTGTAATTGGAGTGCCGACATCAATGGAAGAGACAGAAGTTTTTAGCTGCATATACCACCAAAACATCGCGGATAAACTTCAAGACACGACTTTGGATAATTTTTTATCAGCAATCAAATTAAGCCACAAGTCAGGAAAAAACCGGCCAAGTGCGAGTCGGACTCGCGCACTGAGGGTTCCGTGCCAACTTTAACTGAATCAGGGATTCTTACTTCCACTTAGCCAAAATACCACAATATTTTGTTGACCGCAAATATAACTTTGTTTTTCATAGTGTTTGTATGAAAGACAAAGTTATATTTGCGGTTGATAAAAATGTACTATATCTCAAAAACTGCTAGTTCGATTTCGCTCAAACCAATTTTCGTTGAAAGTTTATGTTGAGATCTACATTACATATTTTTTTCAAAATTTTCACTTCCTTAGTTCAAAAGTTAGATGGGGGGGGGACGCCCATTTTACCACTTTGGAAGCGTCTATATCTCAAACGTTAGACTTTTAGAAAAAATGGTTTTAAGAACCTTAATGTCATTTTGAAAGACCTATCCATAGACACCCCACACGTTTAGGTTTGAGTTAAAAAAAATTTTTTTGGTTATAGTTTCATGTATGGGAGCCCCCCCTATAATATCATTTTTTCAAATTTTGTGTACCTGAATCGGAAAGCGGTAAAGGGGATACATCTACTTACCAAGTTTCAGCGGTGTGATGCTAATTGTTTCAGAATAAAGTGGCTGTGACATACGGACGGACAGACAGACAGACAGACCGACTTGACGAAACTATAAGGGTTCCGTTTTTTGCCATTCGGCTACGGAACCCTAAAAAGGATGCTGAGATCTGCAATTACGTGATACAAGTCCCCGCCCAAATACGTAAGGCCCTTATTACGAATGAAAGAGTTTTTGTAAACTGGTATTCGTGTCCTGTCACACCCCGGACACTCGGAACAAACTTTTCGTTTTGGCCATACATTGACAGACGGCGTGTTGCACAGACGCTGCGTTTGTGTGCGTGCTATAAGGGTTGACAAAGTCTGTTACACCGGTCATAGCTCTTTTCACTTAAATAAACAGATACCTAAACAACGTAATTTACTTGAATTTAGTATACAACGTAACAAGCACTCATTTTCGTAATGTCATATTCACGTGGTATCGTGGAGAAATAAGAAGAAGAAAGTATCTACTTTAGCAACGCCTAACTTCACTGACCACATAAATATTACAATTATAATTCCTTAACTACACAGAATTCTAAAGAATGTTACCTTTACCTATCGTTTTTAAAGTTGTTCACTGTAACTGAATAGTTAGAATAGGTTAGTTATGGTTGCATATTTTGTATGAAGTTACTTACCGATCTCATCTCATCTTTTGGGAAACGAAAAAAGCTTCTATTGGAGTCATTTCTCGAGGACAAAAGACACCCCCGTACACTGCACAGTACCTAGGCATCTCTCGTACACAAAACTTTGTTCTTCCGTTAACGTCGCAAACATGCGCGTGCCATGCCCGCTAGGCGGTCCCCTAATGAGATCCCTAATTCCGGCGCGATAGTGAGGTATGTCAGACTAGAGAGGGGAGGTGAGTGGCCGTTCTGTATGTAGTACTATTATATATTCTGTGGTCCTGTGAGAGACTTTACATTAGTTACAAGGTGTTACAAATGTCAGCAGTATGGCCATGCAGCAAAATCATGCCGAGAGGAGTACAACACTTGCGGGCACTGCGGGGAAGTAGGCCATCCAATGAAAGAATGTGCAAAGACTGCCGAGCCATCAAAATGTGCTACTTGCACGCGCTTTAATAAGCCAAACGCCCATACAACGGGAGATGCGGAATGCCCTGCCAAAAACCGGCCAAGTGCGAGTCGGACTCGCGCACTGAGGGTTCCGTGCCAACTTTAACTGAATTAGGGATTCTTACTTCCACTTAGCCAAAATACCACAATATTATGTTGACCGCAAATATAACTTTGTTTTTCATAGTGTTTGTATGAAAGACAAAGTTATATTTGCGGTTGATAAAAATGTGCTATATCTCAAAAACTACTAGTTCGATTTCGCTCAAACCAATTTTCGTTGAAAGTTTTTGTTAAGATCTACATCATATATTTTTTTCAAAACTTTCACTTCCTTAGTTCAAAAGTTAGATGGGGGGGGGACGCCCATTTTACCACTTTGGAAGCGTCTATATCTCAAACGTTAGACTTTTAGAAAAAATGGTTTTAAAAACCTCAATGTCATTTTGAAAGACCTATCCATAGACACCCCACACGTATGGGTTTGGGTAATTTTTTTTAAAAAAAATTTAGTTTCATGTATGGGAGCCCCCCCCAGAATATATATTTTTTTTACTTTTAGTACATGAATCGGGAAGCGGTGAACAAGATACATCTACTTACCAAGTTTCAGCTTTGTGATGCTTATAGTTTTAGAATAAAGTGGCTGTGACATACGGACGGACAGACAGACAGACAGACAGACAAACTTGACGAAACTATAAGGGTTCCGTTTTTTGCCATTCGGCTACGGAACCCTAAAAAGCCGCCGAAGCCCGGTACATAAACTCCATAAATTATGAAGGAACATAATATTACGTAGTTATTAATTATCCCGGCCTAAAAAGCCTATTATTGTTTTCTAAACTTATGTAACATTAAATAATTTAGTAATATTTTTCTTGAACATGCATGATCATCCTACTAACCCTAACCTTAGCCCCGATTCGGTAAAGTATTCTGCTGATTGCTGCAAACAAACTTTACGTGATCTTTGTATAATTTAATTTAACCTACTTAGTAAAATTGCTGACACTTTGAGTCATACGTAACATAGCACACTGTTTTGCAATGTAGCATAATTATAACATTATAGCTGTAATTTGTATTTAAGGCTGCTATCACCTACCTCCTAACAAAGTTCAAATGCAAATTTCTCCCCAAAAATGACTAAACTGACTACTTTTTTTGGATGAATTGTGTAGAAATGAACTATCTCCTTAAGATGTCGACTCTGTAATTTGCAATCATAGAAGCCAAATTGACGGTTTTTCTGGTGCACTTTACTAGATCAGTTGTTGACATCAGCTATCAGAATAACATAAAAATTAAAGGAAATACGGTCCTCTACAAGATTTCGACTCCGTTTTTTTATTTATTGCTCTGGTAATTCCAAATGAAGACAAAATTGAAACCATGTTTTGGCATAAAATACGCACCTAATGACAGGCGATTATCTCTGAGATACATTGCACTTATTGTGTGTTATTTGATAAAACAATGTTATAGAGGTTCCTATCTTTGACTTAGCATCTAAATTCTTGATTTTATCTTGTGCAACATATTCAAAATATCTTACTAAAGTAACCTATAAATTAGAGATTTGGAGCTGTCACGAACATTCATCTTCGATCGAAAATTGACAGACAGCGCCGAGCGCTCGGAGGGGAAGGGTGTGTCGCTCGTTGTCTTCGCTGCTACTCTTTTATTTCGTGTATGATACTAATTCCAAATTTGAAAATATCACGCTTTGCACAATTTTTATACGGCGACCAATTCGCTTTGAGGCTTTATGCAACAGGCATAAAGCCATAGTGCATTTGGATCGTCGATGGTCTCTAATTATAACAAAAAAGTATTCGTTCTTTTGTATCGATTAGTAGTTGTATTTAAATGATTAATCAATGTTATGTAAACTTGCATAGAAAGGAATCCTTATTAATACTATAAACAAGAAAGATTTGCATATTTATGGTGACTATTTCAAGAGGTTCATGAGTTATAACGAAGATCTTTTATCATATATAATTTGTATTTTCCAAACTTGATCCAACAAAATGTGCAGATACTAGGACCAAAATTATCGACAAAAATAATAATAATAAAAAATTGTCTACAAAATAAAATTGTGGTATTGTACCGATGTACATATAATTCATGTAATAAATTGAGTACCTTAATATATTTAATATTCATCGGATCCAAATTAACATTATCTTTGTTTTTCCATGCTTTCATTTCCTTTTCCCATCCAAAGATTGCGGGTTCTTGCTGAATTCTTACTCTTTATTTGAGTCTGTTTGCTGTAAACACGAACATAGAGTTAATCTTAGATTCTATCTACCATAACACAGTTCGTATTTCCTCCCTAAAATGTCGTACTGTAGACATTAAACTATAGGCATTACCTGCCTTTCTACCCTTCTTATACTATTACACTGTATTTTTGGTTCATTGTTGTTTTCTAATCCTTTTTGAACAATATTTATTGTGAATCTAAAAATGTCAAACTTTCAAAGCTCTGTTATTCTACTTTTCTGTACATAATACTGTAAAAATAGCTGTGTTTTACCTTTGTTTGCAATTTTCCTTTAATTTGCATTGGGTGATGATTAGTTTTCCTTATTAATTTAATAAATTCCTTGATTTTTGACATTTTTTTATCTTTATTGACATGGTTGTTATGACAATATCTTTCAAAATCTGACAACATCTATCAAAGTTTATTACTTTTTCGGGTTTAATCCTCTTTAAACCATCAGTATTCATGTTCTATTCTAGAACCTACCTCGTTCTAAATTTGAACGGCCCAGGCCCCTATATAAGCCTGTACTTTTTTCATTCATTCATTCGTTTCCGAGTTCTAATCTCGAACAGTCTTCAACACTCTACATTTTCCTCAAGAAGTCTTGAAGAACCGCCGGTGACTACTGAAACGCCTCCTCGCACTAAGGGAGGGGCCGGACACATTTCCGGAGGAGGATCCGAGTCATATTGAGACTGCAGTACACCTCCTCGCTCTAGGGGAGAGACCTGTCTCCTTCTCGGAGGAGGATCCGAGTCCATATTGAGACTGTAGTAACACCTCCTCGCTCTTGGGGAGGGACCTGTCCCGTTCTCGGAAGAGGATCCGAGACCAAGTACTTCTGGCACTCCAACTGATCATTACATTTTCTACATAGTTTTGGATACCCTCTTCACTTCTGAGAGCTACTACTTCACTGCTGAGAACTACTACTTCACTGCTGAGAGCTACTACTTCACGGCGCTGACACTGCTGCACATCGGCGTCGCTGTTACCTCTGCTGTGTCGACCCTGCACTCCGACTCCGCCCTCTGCTGCCTCCAGGATATAGAAGATCTGAAGACACTTACTCACGCCCACTGCACTCTTCTTACACACATACATTCACTCATCATCTTTTTATCACTAATCGGTATTGTAAATATTATTTTTATTTTTATATAAATTCTGTTCCCCTCTTTTACCTCTTTTCTTAATCTTCTCCCTTCACATTTGTCGCTTCACGACAAATTTAGTGCCCACCTTTTAGTCTTCAGCCTTCTCTTTTTCTTTCTTTTCTTACATCTCATTCATTTCATCTTCTATCCTTTTCTAAATTTAAAAACAACACTTTATCTAGTGTCCTTTACTTTTTCACCCTCTTTGGCTATCTCTTTTTAGATAAAATATTATTAACCCCTTCACTACCATCTCATATCATCCTAAATCTTAACACCTTAACTATCATCTCAGAACTTAACCCCTTGAAACTCGGAGATAGTAAAATTTTGTTTTTGTTAACTTAACTTGAGAATTATTAACTTAACTAAATCTACCTTAATTGGTCTTAAGTTAACTTTGTTCTTTTAACTTAACTTTGATTTAAATAACTGTTCTCTAATTAACTTAATTAACTGAGAACTCTTATTTTTCTTAAATTCTCTACCTATTTATTTTTACTCTCCGATTTTCTTTCTCAACCTATATGTTCACTAATTCACTTTATCACTATTAGAAGAGGAATTAAGGTACTCAATTTTATTTTGAACTTTATTGAATTACTCGTAACTTTTTAACTTTACAATGTCTCGTTTAATTAAGTTTGATTATCTTAACAAAGCTGAACTTATATATGAAATAAAGATTAGACTTGAGGAACCAACAAACACGGTTATAGACTTAAGAAAACAAATACAACAACTTTCTTCGATAACTTCATCAGAGGAAATATTAATTTCTCCTCTTCCTATTGATGAGGAACTTCCTGAAATTGAATCTACTCTTAACTACATTGAAGGAAAAATATCTAGATTAATACAGGGTGATTCTAAATTTACTCGCTTAATTGAATCTTATCTAAATCACGTTTACTATAGATTTGAACGCATTGATATTGACCTAAGTCCTGAATTCTTAACTACTTTTAATGATCTTAAAAATAAATTTGATGGCTTAACTAATAAATTCGAGTCTTTTACTTTTCATCCAGCTGAAGATATAGTCAGAACTATTGATACCCCAGCTCCAATTACTTATAATCCTATAGATCCTCAACCCTCTCATAACTTTGTAATCCCTCAAACCTCTTTTCAACCTCTACCCTCCTCCCTTACCCAACCTACTATAAATCTTAAGATTTTCAAAAATATAAATAGTTATTCTTTTAATGGTAAATCTTGCCCCAGGTCTTTTCTTCAAAAGTTAGACGAATATTGTATTTCAAGAAACATAGATAAAAATCTTCTTATTACTCAGGCATATGAAATCTTTACTGATAATGCTCTCCATTGGTTCAGATTCCAAATTAAAAGGAACCCTAATTTATCCTGGTCTGAAGCTTCCCAACTTTTAATTAAGGACTTTGGTCAATTTGATTTTGATAATAAACTTCTTGAGGCTATTAAAGGTCGGACTCAAGGTTTAAATGAACCTATAGCTATTTATATTTCTATTATGTCTGGGATGTTTGAGCGTCTTTCTGAAAAATTACCTGAATGTAAAATTGTTGACATCCTACTTAGAAACATTAGACCTTGTTACTCAGTTTTTGTGGCTCTTAAAGACTGTAACACTATTGATTCTTTATTAACTACCTGTCAGAGTTATGAAAAATTCCTTGATAGAGACCAAAACTTTAAAGAACCTCTCGAAAACTCTTTAACATCTGAATTTAATTTTAAACCTCAAACTTCATCCTCCACAAAACCACAATTCTTTAAAAAACCTTATCATGTTAACACTGTTCAGGAAGATGTTAATACTCTTACTAAGGACATCTTCTGTGTTCGTTGTCGCAAACATGGACATAATCTTAGAACTTGTGCCCAACCTCACTTTATAATTTGTTTTAAATGCGGTTTAAAAGATTTTAAAACCCCAGATTGCCCTAAATGTAATCCTAAACCTAACACTAGCTCAAAAAAACTAATAACTGACTTGAATAGCACTTCTAAATTTGACATTACTGAATGGAATGATTGGATCTTAACTCTAAAAAATTTCTTTTCTTGTTATAAAATCTCTTCTACATTATATTCTAGTGAAATAGATTCCAAACGTCCTTTCATTAATGTGCGAATTAATAACTTAAATATTTCTGGTTTACTTGATTCTGGTAGTTCAATTACTATTTTTGGCAACAATTCTCACTTTAATATTCTCAAACTGGGTTTTAAGCTTTTCAAGTCAGACTTTATTACTATTTCAACTGCGAGTAATCAAAAAATAAAATCACTAGGTTATTTTGAATTACCAATGATTTTTAATAAACAAACACATTTAATTAAAGCTTATGCTTTTCCTGAATTATTTCCTTCTCTTATTCTTGGTATTGATTTTTGGAAGAAATTTAATTTACTTCCTTTTATACTGTCTTCGTCTGGACCTTCCGATCTCAATTGCTCATCTATTCAAGAAGCTGATAAAAGAGTACTTCCTTATGATCATCTTTCTGAAGATCAGAAGAATATCGCGGATACCATTATAGGTCGCTTTAGAGAAATTTCTTTTGAAGAAAAAGGAGTATTAGGACGAACTCATCTCATCACGCATAAGATTGATACTGGCGATTCTCTTCCGATCAAACAAAGATGTTATCGGTTATCTCCTGTAAAACAAAAGGCATTAGTTGAAGAAGTAGATAAAATGCTGGAATGGGACGTCATCGAACCTGGTGAAAGTCCCTGGCTATCTCCAGTGATTATCACTCCCAAGAAGAATGGAGAATGGCGCTTCTGCATTGATAGCAGGAAACTCAACTCCGTCACTCGTCGGGATGCTTATAACCTTCCTCTTATGAGTGAGATTTTGGATAACCTCAAGAATGCCAAATATTTATCTAGTATTGACATCGCCAGAGCGTTTTGGGAAACGCCACTGAATACAGAAGACAAAGACAAGACTGCATTTTACGTTCCTGGAAGAGGCATGTACAGATTTAAAGTCATGCCCTTTGGACTAACTAATTCTCCAGCTACTCAACAAAGACTTATGGACATGTTGTTTACCCCAGAGTTTGACAGCAAAGTCTTCTGCTATCTTGATGACATCATTGTCATAAGTGAAACCTTTGAACAGCACATTGCTCTTCTATTAAAAATCCACGAAAAACTTTCTTTTGCAAACTTGACCATAAATTTTGAAAAATCACAGTTTTTTAAAAAAGAGCTCAAATACCTCGGTTACGTCGTAGACGAGTATGGTCTCCGTGCTGATCCTGACAAAATCAGAGCGATTTTGGAATATCCTACCCCATCTTCCAGAAAAGAAGTACGAAGATTCATTGGCACTTGCAGCTGGTTTCGAAGATTCATCCCAAACTTCAGCACAATTGCCGCTCCACTTAACAAGCTTACATGTACAGGGAAAAATGCTCCGAAGTTCGCTTGGAACCCTGAAGCTGAATCTGCTCTTCTAAAGCTGAAGGAAGCTCTGGTTACTACTCCGGTGCTTGCTTGTCCAGATTTTAGCCTCCCTTTCTCGGTACATTGTGATGCGTCAAATTATGGTGTGGGAGCAATGCTTACTCAAGTTCAGAATGACAGGGAAGTGGTCATTGCTTACATGAGTAAATCTCTTAATAAAAACCAGCAAAATTACTCGACCACGGAGAGAGAAACCTTGGCTGTTATTACTGCTCTGGAACATTGGCGCTGTTATCTCGATAATGGTATGCAATTTACCATTTATACTGACCACGCAGCACTAAAGTGGTTCCTGAATTTATCTAATCCTTCTGGAAGACTTGCTCGCTGGACTCTACGTCTATCTTCTTTCAACTTTATCCTTAAACATAAAAAAGGTAAAGATAATGTTGTTCCGGATTTGCTTTCAAGATCTAAACCTTTGGACAATGTGAACTCTTTGCATCATGATGTTCTTCCTATCTCTACTGAAGAATCATCTCCTAACCGTGATTTGGAACAGTACAACAAGATTTTACTTGGCTGCAGAAATAATCCTGATTCTTTTCCTAACTATATAGAGAAAGATGACAAGCTATACCGACATATCTATTCTCCACATAATCTTAATGAAGACTTCACTTGGAAAGAAGTTCCACTACCTCAAGACAGACAAATGCTCATCTTAACTAATCACGGCTCCGATACTGAACCTCATCTAGGGATCTTTAAAACTTATAAAAAACTCTCTTTCCGTTATTACTGGTCTGGAATGTTTAAAGACATTGCCAACTTTATTTCTAAATGTGATAAATGCCTAGCTTATAAACATCCTAACCATTCCCCATACGGACCTATGGGAAAACCCAAGATCTGTTCTAGACCCTTTCAAACTATTTCGCTTGACCTTATGGGCCCATTACCCATGACAAGAAATCAAAATCAATATATTCTAGTGATTAATTGCTGCTTTACCAAATATACTCTAATTTTTCCTCTTAAACGTGCTACCGCTTCTAATATAATTTATTTTCTCGAGAATTCAGTTTTTCTGACACATGGTGTACCTCAAACGGTTATCATGGATAACGGACCTCAATTTCAATCTCGCGAATTTAATTCATTTTTAAAGAAATACAATGTTTCTTTTATTTCTCACTCTCCTTTTTACTGTCCTCAAGTCAATCCTACAGAAAGATATAATAGAACTATAATTACTGCGTTAGCCACCTTAGTAGGAGACGATCATAGAAAGTGGGATAATTACCTCTCTAAAATTCAACAAGCCTTAAACAGTTGCGTTAGCTCTATAACTGGCTTTACGCCTAATTTCTTAGTGTTTGGTCGAGAAACCATTCCCTGCGGTTCTTTTTACACTTCATCTCGAAGTATCGAAGAAATTACCTTCCTACCTCGCGATATTTACGCTGAAAATGTTGGTTTTCTCGCGTCTTATTTCGATAAAGTTCAAACTGCATTATATTTAGCTCATGCTAAAAACAGCGCGCGTTATGATTTGCGTCGAGCTTTTAAAGAATTTAATGTCGGTGATATAGTTTGGCGTAAGAATTATGTGCAAAGCAATGCAGGTTCTTACTTTAGCGCAAAACTTGCCCCTAAATTTGTAAAATGTAAAGTTTTTGAAAAAATTTCACCCTTAGTTTATATATTGGAAGATGCTAATGGTTCTAAAACCAAATGGCATATCAAGGACATTAAAATCTAATTTTCATAACTTCTATTTTTTTTTCTAACTTTCATTTCGTAACTTCATTTACTCATCATTCATCAATCATCATTCGTGATTATATTTATTTCGTATTTAGTTGTATTTCGGCTTTTAAGCTTATACAACGTACCTTAAATACGTTATCCTTATCCTCTAGTTTCCTTTTCTTTTACGAGCATTTAATAGCTCTTATTAATTGTATCTTTAAATCTCTTTTCTTTCCTTAAGGAGGCTCTAAACCTCTTCGCTTTACTTAAGGGACTCTAAACCCCTAGTACTAACTAGTACGTTCTTTTGAGCGGTTGATTACTCGTTTAAATAAGCCTTAGGTCCGAGCGGTTGATTACTCGTTAAATAAGCCTTAGATTGGAGCGGTTGATTACTCCTTAAGTAGGCCTAGATCAAACTTTTTTTTTCCATCTATGGAGCGGTTGACAACTCCCTAAATAAGCCTGTCGTTATTGAGGAATTCTTTTCTAGAGTGGCAGTCATTGAATGTGAACTCCACCCTTACGGTATGAAGATGATAGAATGCTAGAAGAAGAATAAATATTTTTATGTAAGGTTGTATATTAGGCGAAGTAGATTCCTAGGTTTTCTTTAGGCCTTCTTTCAAAAATTTTCTCTAAGTCGAAAATTTTTCTGGGGTTGTGGGGGAAATGTACCGATGTACATATAATTCATGTAATAAATTGAGTACCTTAATATATTTAATATTCATCGGATCCAAATTAACATTATCTTTGTTTTTCCATGCTTTCATTTCCTTTTCCCATCCAAAGATTGCGGGTTCTTGCTGAATTCTTACTCTTTATTTGAGTCTGTTTGCTGTAAACACGAACATAGAGTTAATCTTAGATTCTATCTACCATAACACAGTTCGTATTTCCTCCCTAAAATGTCGTACTGTAGACATTAAACTATAGGCATTACCTGCCTTTCTACCCTTCTTATACTATTACACTGTATTTTTGGTTCATTGTTGTTTTCTAATCCTTTTTGAACAATATTTATTGTGAATCTAAAAATGTCAAACTTTCAAAGCTCTGTTATTCTACTTTTCTGTACATAATACTGTAAAAATAGCTGTGTTTTACCTTTGTTTGCAATTTTCCTTTAATTTGCATTGGGTGATGATTAGTTTTCCTTATTAATTTAATAAATTCCTTGATTTTTGACATTTTTTTATCTTTATTGACATGGTTGTTATGACAATATCTTTCAAAATCTGACAACTTCTATCAAAGTTTATTACTTTTTCGGGTTTAATCCTCTTTAAACCATCAGTATTCATGTTCTATTCTAGAACCTACCTCGTTCTAAATTTGAACGGCCCAGGCCCCTATATAAGCCTGTACTTTTTTCATTCATTCATTCAATTACGAGCTCTAATCTCGAACAGTTTTCAATACTCTACATTTTTCTCAAGAAGTCTTGAAGAACCGCCGGTGACTACTGAAACGCCTCCTCGCACTAAGGGAGGGACCGGACACATTTCCGGAGGAGGATCCGAGTCATATTGAGACTGCAGTACACCTCCTCGCTCTAGGGGAGAGACCTGTCTCCTTCTCGGAGGAGGATCCGAGTCCATATTGAGACTGTAGTAACACCTCCTCGCTCTTGGGGAGGGACCTGTCCCGTTCTCGGAAGAGGATCCGAGACCAAGTACTTCTGGCACTCCAACTGATCATTACATTTTCTACATAGTTTTGGATACCCTCTTCACTTCTGAGAGCTACTACTTCACTGCTGAGAACTACTACTTCACTGCTGAGAGCTACTACTTCACGGCGCTGACACTGCTGCACATCGGCGTCGCTGTTACCTCTGCTGTGTCGACCCTGCACTCCGACTCCGCCCTCTGCTGCCTCCAGGATATAGAAGATCTGAAGACACTTACTCACGCCCACTGCACTCTTCTTACACACATACATTCACTCATCATCTTTTTATCACTAATCGGTATTGCAAATATTATTTTTATTTTTATATAAATTCTGTTCCCCTCTTTTACCTCTTTTCTTAATCTTCTCCCTTCACATTTGTCGCTTCACGACAGTATATGATGAGCAAACTGTTTCTATCACCAAACAGTTAAATGTCAATTTTAGACAAATACTGAATTAATAAGGCCAAGAATAGGCAATAGTACCAATTATATTGCATATGTATGGGGTTGCAAATAATAACCTTATTTATATAAAATAAAGTAATATCAGTAACACTACTTTATAGATTCAACAACGGTAGACCGATTTTTATGATATTTACTTTGTTGAATTGGTATTTACCTCTTACCCCTTAAGTTATTATGAAACAGGGCTGGGGCGCGCCGAGGCTGGATATGAAGCAAAGTTTTCTGTGGTCGAAGTTTTGTTTTCACTAAAAAGTCTAAAACTCTTGAAAGGACTCCAATTTAGGCAAACCATTTCTTTTTGAAGTCAGTGCCATCGCATGGGCTCTCTCAAGCTCCATCTTAAGCGACATTTATCTAGGCATCGACTCCAAAAAATGGTTTGCCTAAAATGGAGTCCTTTCAATAGTTTATTTAAGACTTTTTAATGTATTTTGTTTTTGAAGTCGGTTTTATTGAAATAGTATGGCGGTGATGTGACCATTAACTCAACAAAATCAAAGACAAATAAGGGCTTTTGTTTTAAGTATTTGACTTTGAGTAGTAAACATGGTGTGTTTATAAATTTTCTTATATCATTCGTGCTTTGGATATTGAATAAGAATAAACGGACGACAAAAAGTAAAAGGCCAGTTTTTCTTTATATGGACCGTAGAGAGGCGTTATTTAGTTCCACAACCTTTGATACGCACTTGTACGTACATACCATTGGCCATTGGCGTCAATTCCATACTGTGTGGGACTTGTTCATGGCATTAATTCCATACGCTAGTAACAGTGTTCCAATGGTTTGAACCTAAATAAATAGGGCAATATTTTGCTTATTTAACATTACTTTTCTTTCTACCACAATCTACAACCACAACCTAACTATAAACTTGTATAGTAAAACGCTTGTTTAAAAAGAAGCGTTTCATGTGATGTGTATGTAGTTAATATGAACCTGTATTCAAATTGTACGCAAATGCCATGAAGTTCCATGGTTCTATTCAAGTCCATATTCATATAATATTTCATTATTGAAAAATGTATATGGACAAAATGATATAATACTGGTGTAAACCAAATAATTAAATAAAAATTATCTTGTTTATCATCTGTTATACATGAAATACTTGAAATCTTGATCGAAATTTTCTTAACTACATTTTCTGAATGTCAGCTATAATAACTTGTGACATATTTCATATATCAAAATACAAATCATATCAAAGAACAGCGTTACACTAAAAAGCATTTATGTGTAAATAAATCCTCATAGCATCCAGCTGGTATGACACGTGGTAGATCAAGCGCAGAACCAATGGCATCATCCACCAATAACCCTTAGTCCCCGTTTCTCGTGGAGTTTACATTCGTAAAAAAATACCTACTCTGAGAAGTCACGATTTGGGTGAAGACATAAAGAGGCAGATAACCGGTACCAACCTGTACCGACTGACTAGTGATGTGCCAAGTCAGAAATTAGTAGAAATTCGTTACAACAATCCAAATAAGGACCGACTGACACTAGAAAATTGTTTTAAAACAAGATTCAAATCAAGACTTGAGTCGGAAAAGTCTCTATAAAGCATTTCAATTCCATGAAATAGCCAACACGGCACAACACTGGTTAGTCGTTGCAGGTCAGTGCGTGTTACCCGCCTCTATATGTCTTCACCCTTTGGATGCATTTCGTTTTTTCTATGCTGTAAGTTTTTTACGTTATTATAACTGTACGTTTGTGTTTAAATCTGTGAATTTATTTATATAATTATGAAAAGGAAAATGCTCGCGAACGGAATTGACGCGAGCCCTGATTCCGAACTGTATTCACTGTATTCGTAATAGGTATTTTAAATACAAAAAAACTGGTATAACATTAATTTATCACATCGACTTTTATAAGACCATCATTTTCTGTGTTCATCATACGCATAGCCTACTACCTAGAGATAAAGTATCAAAATTGTTTAATTACAGTTAACATTTTTTTGTGTCCCGGACATATAAAATCGCACACACACATTGATAAATTCGGTAAAATCTGAGAATCTCCAGACTGTCATATGGCTCTTAAACCTAATTTATTTTGCGAACCTATTTACCTTTTTTTTATTTGTCTTATTTTGTGTAGTTTCAATTTATTGATAATTTATTAAGATCCCAATATTCTTTTGTGTAACGTCTTTTAAGCCTGAGATACAGGTCAAACCTAGTTCAGGCAAAATAATTACTGTACCAATATTAATTTGTAAGTCCTTTGATTTATTATTGTTCTTTTGAAACTGAATAAATGATTTATTTATTTTTATTACCGCCAACATGGGGATGGAATCCTGAATTCTTGGGACTTAGGCAAAATAAAAAGAGTTCAGGCACAGAACGTACAGGGTGTCCCTTAAGTAGTAGTTCAGCCGAAAACCGTAGATGGATGAGGTCATGATCTATCAGAAGAGGCCAACATGGGTAAACAAAAGTCTCATGGTTCAAGGGTTATATAATAATTTATATTTTTCTTTCAAAAAATTCGACTTACGTCACTTTTGCTCTCACCATTATTTTAATATAGCGAAAATTATAAATATATTCTTTATTGCACTTATAAGATGTACAGAAAATACAAAAAGTCACAATTAATGTTTTTCTGAATTATTATATTTTTTGCATAGTTGAACTATGTAGCCAAAATATTTTTTCATCAATAATTTCAATAGTTTCGTAAGAAAATGACAATATTTTGAATTTTTTGGCCCGCAAAAATTTTACTCAAAAGTTTAAAGACCTGTGTTGAAAAAAACCGGTTAAGTGCGTGTCGGACCCGCGCACTGAGGGTTCCGTGCCACCCTTAACTGAATTCAGGGTCCACTTACTTTCACGTAACGAAAACATCACAATATATTGCGACAGCAAAAATAACTTTGTTTTTCATAGTGTTTGTATGAAAGACAAAGTAATATTTGCGGTTGATAAAAATGTGCAATATCTTAAAAACTACTGGTTCGATCTCCTTCAAACCAATTTTCCTTGCAAGTTTTTGTTGAGATCTACATCATATATTTTTTTCAAAATTTTCACTTTCTTAGTTCAAAAGTTAGATGGGGGGGGGGACGCCCATTTTACCACTTTGGAAGCGTCTATATCTCAAACCTTACACTTTTAGAAAAAACCGGCCAAGCGCAAGTCGGACCTGCGCACTGAGGGTTCCGTACCACCCTTGAACTGAATTCAAGGTCCACTTATTCCACCAAGCGAAAATATCACAAGATTTTTCGACTGCAAAAATAACTTTGTTTTTCATAGTGTTTGTATGAAAGACAAAGTTATGTTTGCGGTTAATGAAAATGTGCTTTATCTCAAAAACTACTGATTCGATCTCATTCAAACTGATTTTCGTTGCAAGTTTTTGTTGAGATCTACATCATACATTTTTTTCAAAATTTTCACTTTCTTACTTCTAAAGTTAGATGGGGGGGACGCCCATTTTACCACTTTGGAAGCGTCTATATCTCAAACCTTATACTTTTAGAGAAAATGGTCTTTGAAACCTCAACATCATTTTAAAAGACCTATCCATTGACACCCCATACGCATAGGTTTGAGTAAAAAAAATTATAGGTTTTAGTTTCATGTATGGATTAAATATTATTTTTTCTTACTTTTTGTATCTGAATCGGAAAGCGATGAACAAAATACACCTACCTACCAAGTTTCAGCTATGCGATGCTTATAGTTTCAGAATAAATTGGCTGTGACATACGGACGGACAGTTAGACAGACAGACAGACAGACTTGACGAAACTATAAGGGTTCCGTTTTTTGCCATTCGGCTACGGAACCCTAAAAAAGTATACTGGACAGTTTGTGCCCAACAGCTTTAAAACTTCTACATTTAATGCAAATTACAAAATACTATAATAGTGCTACGTTCCGGGTAGAAAAAAAAGTTACACTCAATACATTGGAAAGGGAGGCATATTTTTGAAAAAATTGCTTAATATTTCACCCCTCTCATGATCATAACAAAAGCTCACAGTTCAAAATTAAAATGATTAAATGTCATGAAAACGTTACCAGATAAAACTCAAACAACGGATTAATCCAATCACCAAATAATTTCAGTCATCAATAATTAATGAAAATGAAAATTATCACGACAGTAAATGTAGGTCATAGAACGTGATTAGCAGCAGCTACCAGGCTCCCGGATGGTTACCTGGCCCATAAAAAAGGTGAATATACTTTGATTTTATGATTGTTCATTCTCTAATTTAGACGTTTTATTTTTAACTAGCGGTCGCCCGCGGCTCCGCCCGCGTGGATGTCGGTTACCGCTGCAAAAAGCCTACCCAGGAAAGACACGGTCAGCAAACAAAATGATTCCCAGGTCAATTCACAGACACCGACACTAACATTGACGAAGCAGTTACTATCCGCAGGCTGAACAGATTTTCTTTCTGTGGATGTTAGTTGTTAAGTCCCGGAGTGCAACCCGTTGTTTTAGGATAGAAAACTTAAGCTATTATTGTAGAGCTTCTCTATACACAACATTTGACGTTATATTATTTTCTGGTAACAAAATATACTGATGCTCGGGAGCCCCGACCCGTGATAGGGCAACGTAAAGTTGCCTATGCGTAAAACATTCTTTTCGTAAATCAATTCCTACATGACGATGGCAATATGACATGTTGACCGATATTTGATGGGCCAACATTTGCATTATGATTTAAGGCATCTCTGAGATGAATGTAGTCTTCACCCCTTAGTCTTTGTTGATTCCGACAAATATAATTTAATCTTTTCGATATCATTTTCGCCATCATGTCAACACAATATTGACTAAATAAGTCTCTGTAATAATGTAACGGATAAAAATAGTTAGTTCTAATCATTAATCTAAATGCATAAAATTGCATACACGAAACAGTTTTATTACGCGCAGAACCCTGCTGAGGGAAAGTCAAATAACAACCGTCTTCTCCTGTCACATTATAGGATACTGTAGTGGATCATAGGACCGATGTAGCTCAGAAACTCTTTTGAGCTGCCCGTCTCTACCGTGTAAGGCTATATCCCTGGGACGTTTGTCTTCATCAACCAAGAGAACAGCTACCTCGTTTACAGTAGGAGCATTATATCTGCCTCTGTGTGCTGTCTGTGGAGTGCGATCTGAATGAATAATTTACTTTAAATTATCTGAGGAGTTAAGTTCTAAGGGCCTTGGTAACGCCTACTTCGCAACGGGCCGGGCAGCAGAAATCGTAATATTTTAATTTCGCTGTAACTTCAGAACAAAATGTCCAATTTTAATCATTCAAAGACCAAATAATATCTACATTAACTGTAATTAGTGATGAAATAATTTATTTTGATAAGGATTAATAGCATGAGTAAAATAAACGCGTTTAAATGTCATCCAAAAAAAATATCAAGATTTTTCAATAAAAAAATGGTTATTGTGCCTCACTTGACATAGGTAGGTATAGTGTGTCACGGACTTTTTTGTAGTTATTTATAAGATCTTCAATTACTTAGAACATTTTGTGGTTCTATCTTTAACACTTTAGGCAGGGTACGCAAAATAAGTTAACTTTTTTGGTTGACTTTTTACACCTTGTGTCCGAAAATCCCTAATATCTTACGGAACCCTATTTTTGTTCAAAATTAAATATAGCCTATATTACTCGTGGATAATGTAGCTTTCGAATGGTGAAAGAATTTTTAAAATCGGTCCAGTAGTTTATGAGCCTATTCATTACAAACAAACAAACAAACAAACAAAGTTTTCCTCTTTATAATATTAGTGTAGATTAGTCGGTGGACTCAATTCTGGCCATGCGTCTTTAAATTAAGTAAAATTTCCCTTTCCCTTCTAACTAAATGAAAAGAGACAGACTACAATGATTTGGAAACTTCCAACTGAACAACTGTACAGAAAAATACTTGTGAAATTTAGTGTAGTCCATAGACAATTATGTGGCGATTTCGATAGTCGAGAAGCCCGGTAGCTACTAATCATGTTTACAGTCGTAATAATTTTCTTTTTCATTAATTAATGAGGACTGAAATTATTTGGTGATTGGGCTAATCCGTTGTTTGAGTTTTATCTGGTAACGTTTTCATGACATTTAATCATTTTAATTTTGAACTGTGAGCTTTTATTATGATCCCGAGAGAGGTAAAATATTGAATTTAAAAAAAAAATGCTTCCCTTGCCTATGTTTTGAGTGAAACAATTTTTCCCACCCGGAACGTAGCACTATTATAGTATTTTGTAATCTGCATTAAATGTAGAAGTTTTTAGCTATATAAAAGTATACTGGACAGTTTTAATCACAAACTGTCCAGTATCCTTTTTTTTAGAGATGGGCCGAGTACCCGGTTAATACTCGGTACTCGGCGTACTCGGCAGGTTTTTTGATACTCGTACTCGGCCGAGTAACTCGGTTTCAGTGCCGAGTATACTCGGTTTAAGTAAAGAAATATATTTAGGTAGAAATTATCTAAACAACTGGGGAAATCTATCACAACCTCAATTTTATTATGATAATGAATGAGTAGAGACAAAATGGAAAACTTTAGTAAAAATAATAATATGTGAAATTTTATAAAGTAAGATTGTGTTGTGGTGATGCAAAGCTCTCTGCACGTTCTAGTAACAGACAATTCCATTTTTCTTCGTAGACTTTACCAGCCTCCGAAAATAATCAGCTGTGAATGGTGCTTGCAGGTGCTCATAGAAACACTCTAGTTAAGAGTGCTAGTTCTAAATACTTTGTTAGGGGCCCTGCCCACCACTCGAACGGACACTTGTCTTTTGCTAGCAAATTTTCTTTATAATAGCGACCTTATTTAAATTTAGTAAATAAAATGTAAATTCATCATTGGCTGTAAGTCTTACATGTCTAGATTTTATGTTATCATCATAATGTGGATTTTGTAATACAAAAAAAAGTAATGGGGCTTTTAGGATCATCGCGCTCTAGTGGCTTGATGAAAGCTTATTCTGCGCGAACCTGGTTTGTACTTGTACCCGAAACAGAAGTTTGATTGAACCGAGTTACTCGGCCGAGTACTCGGTTGGAAAAAAAATGAACCGAGTAATACTCGGTACTCGGTACTCGGCAAAAGTGCTACTCGGCGCATCTCTACTTTTTTTCAACACAGGTCTTTACTTTTGAATAAAATTTTTGCGCGCCAAAAAATTCAAAATATTGTCATTTTCTGACTAAAGTATTGAATTTATTGATAAAAAAATATTATGGCTACATAGTTCAACTATGCAAAAATTATACTAATTCAGAAAAACTTTAATTTAAGCTGTATTCAAAAAATGGTGAGAGTGAAAGTGACGTAAGTCGATTTTTTTTTTAAAAATATAACTTATTGAATAACTCTTAAACCATGAGACTTTTCTTGACCCATGTTGGCCTATTCTGATAGATCACGACCTCATCCATCGACGGTTTTCGGCTGAACCACTACTTACGGGACACCCTGTTATAATAGTACTATTCAGCAGGTCAATTCAACGTGTAAACTCACGGCCAGATCGCCGTGAAAAGCTCGTAGCTGACTGGTCACAAATAGATCACGGACAGACTGACAACCGCGATGAACAGATCCCAGTGATGCGTGGTATTCACAACATCGTCGCTAAATTAAATTACAACTAGCAATGTCACGCGGTTTTACCCACTGGTGACTTTCAAGGACGCTTGTACTACCATCAATGTAGCAGCACTCGCAGGTGTATTATTTTATTTGTTATTGTTTCTAAATACATAATTATGTCGAAAGACATCATCAGCTGTATACTTTTTGCGTAAAGATAAAATTGGTCTTTATTATTTACAACAAACAAACATACATACTTCAGAAACGCTAGGACCGTGGGGACCTGGTGCCCACAAACTGTTTCGTGAGTTGTCCCAACGGCTTGTTGAGACAACTCACGAAGCAAAGGCTGGTCTCTACCTCGGCCAGAGAATTAGTCTCGCCATCCAGCGAGGTAATGTTGCCAGCCTTTTGGGCACTTTCCCACAAAGCAACGAGCTTTTTGATGTATATATGTAAGTAGTTTAGTTTTATTAATTTAGTTATTATTATTACTTTTTAATTTTTGTATATATTGTATATTTAATTACAAATAAATTAACCTTTTAACATAAAAAAAAAAAAAAAAATAAAGTATTGATTAATTAAAGGTAATACGATTATTTAACTTAGTATACGAAGTTTTGTCAAACCATAGAGCAAAAAATTGAAATAAAAAGTAAAATAAGGTTTTAATTGCTCATCTGAAAAACCTGAACTTGAACTGAAAATTAATTTAAGTATAATTTATTAAAAACTCCAAATAATCTAGTATAGTTTATGAACATTGAAAATGAGACCGGGTAGAGAGAGACCAATAATCACGTAATTTACAAAAGTTGTAAATCACAACTAAAACGTCCCATTTGCCCACATAAATTGTAATGGTGCATCCACACATCCAAATCGGCTTTGCCGGCGGTATACGTCATGAACTGTACTGTATTATGCTTCGTCAAAAATAATATGTATAAAGCATAAGCGGTGTGGCCGCCGGCACGACCGCCAGCACATGCCGCCGGGCGGTGTTGAATGTGGATACACCATAGGTAATAACCATAGGTAATTTGGCTTGTGAAAACTGAACCGTGATTTTTGAAATTGCAACACTCAATAAAATCAAATTTTGACACTGTCAATCAAATAAAAATATGTTTATTTACTAAGACCACCGAACATAAAAAAATATATAAAGTATTTAAACTTAAAACAGAACAAATAAAATTATTGTTACATTAGAATAAATATATTATTTATAATAGATTTGATATGCCTAAGCATTCACGCTATCCCTCTCTTTTATGTGGCTGATCCTTTATCATGAAAATCATGATCTTCCACCATGCTTAACCTGCCCGGTTTGTTAGGTTCCCTTATTTCTGGCAGTCGTTGGTTGCAATACAGATCACTTCATGGATGTTATATGTATTTAAGTATTTATGGGAGACGCTCCGTCATAATCGTTATCTGGTACTTCGTAACACAAGGAAGATAATATTCCTTAGTCCTTACCACGAAACCAGACAATTGGTGTGTTGTCTGGCGCATATTTATATTTATCACAAATCAAGGTGTCACTCTCTCAATAAGTATTTCACCTTAAAAATCCACAGAATTTATGAAATCATTTCTAAAAGTTCAACGGACATAGTATCAAGCACAATATGCTCTAGAAAATCAGCAAGTACTTCCTTAGCGTCTTGACGACGGAGCATGATTTACTCGATTGGCAACTTCAAGGATATTATTTTTTGGTTTGTGCTGGCTAGAGTTGAAGAAATAATATGATGAATTTACAGCCGAAAATTAAATATACTTGAAAATAGCTTTTGACGTAAAAAATTATTTGACAATGTCACGTATGTATTTCAATTCTACTCAGTCGATGTTATGAATCGGAAAAATGCATTACAGTAAAAAGTGTTATAAACGTAAATCCGTAAAGTTAGTTTTTGCATGCATAACCGTGACATCACAAGGCGAGGGCGAGGTGAGTCGAGAAGGTGTGTGAGAGCAAATGACAGGTGTATTTAACCATAGAGTAAATAAAAAAAGGTATGAAAAATGAGGTTTTGATCTGTACCAAAGAAAACTAAAAATCTCTCATCAAAAAATTAATTGATCAGTGTCTTTTAAATCCAGCACGACTTCCAGGTCAAGCCTGCTCAGTTTAGCCTACAAATAGTAAAAAATATATTTCAATCATGTCTTTAATAAACAATGTTTAAAATCATGTCTTTAATACTGTTTCGGAAATTTGAGAGGGCTAAGCGCGTGGTGCGGGGGCGGGCTACGCGTCCTTGCGTGTACTACTTACTTACTACGCGCTGCACTCGCTCAAATACTAGATACTTTATTTGCTCATCATTTGGTACTCCATATTCATTTAAATTAGCATGAATAAATTGCATTGTATAAGTCCTTCAGTAGCTCGAATACTAATGATCTCAAAGTGAAAACAAATGGAACAAAAGGAACGTGCATAATCCAGATGAACAGTGGAAAACTTGTGGAAAAGAAAAACAGCATTTGGCACGTGCTGTACTTAATGCAGTTCCTACATCTAAGTACCTGTATAAAATTAAAAAAATATTTGGATAAATGGCTATTATTTATTATGTTATTTATAACAATAAATATTTCACACTTATTTTATCCTGCATCACGAAGCTCATGGTCAACATGCATCAACTGCCCTTAGCGGTTTGTTTGGTCTCTATTTCTTGGGGTTAGTAGCAATATAGATCACTTCATCAAACCTATAGGAAGTGCTCTATTTAGTCCGACAGTTAGTCTAATAATTTTAGTGGATTTCTTCCTCTTGCTCTTTCGCTCTTTACGTTGGCACAAATAATAAAGTTTTCATCTTGGAAGTAAGGACGTGGCATCTGTATACACCGTGCTTTTTTAACCGTCTTACACCCGAAGCCCACGTAATGTAACCATCTTAATAAACCTCTAGGACATGTTATTTTTTTTATTACACTCCACATAATTTTGGTGTAAAAAATATCTAATAGTAATGTTTCGTAATGTATCATTCTGTTCATAATGTTTATGTTTTCAACAATGCATTCCTTGACCTTGTCGCCTCCACGCGTACCGCGCCGTAGCCAATCTAAGACAGTCCACGTGGATCTCTAACCAATCATGCGCTAGCGCAATACTTTGTGACGCCCACCGCCTCGCCCCTTTCTATTCGTGCGTAAAACTCGGTCAGTAGTGCTAGACAGCCGAGTGAATGACCCGCGCGTAGTGCTCGTTACAGGATGTTTCGTACTAAATTGTGCTGATATCTTCTTTAATGTCTAAGGCTTTGAAATCTTAATAATAACCAAGTTTTATTTTAACGAATGACATGTAGTTATTGGATACTTTAAGTGGCCTTCGGCTGTAAGACGGTTAAAAAAGCACGGTGTATTGAAGACAAAGGAAACGATATTTAGCACTGGGCTGTATTTTGTATTATACTCCCTCTAATTCCAATGTATTGTACCTACATAGAATCTGAAACAACAGCAAACGATACATATAGGTTATTTCATATACCTACGAATTTTACAAAGTGATTGATTACACGTATCACGTGCTTACTTCTTATCCAAAGTATTGTATAGGCTCTAGCCCTTCTATTCGGTACCTTTGGTTAGAGTAGGCCCTTACTATAAAAGTTGGATTAACATATCTTCATTCTCTTTGGGAATCCACACCACGAGGATTATTCGTTAAAAAAAGTTGTTAATTACTGCTCCGTGTAAACTTGATGCTCGCTCAGGCAGTATTTTTGGAGAAAACTTGTATTTCGCAAAATTATTCTCCGAGATCCGGCTCGTATTACTGTGGCGGCTGCAGGAGTCTCGACGACACGCAGAGTACCTACCACAAGTTCAATCGGATTCTTATATGGCATTATTTTTAGGTTAGTGATGGCCAGATTTGCACGAAATATTATTAGTTTTATTGTAAAAATCTATTTTTTTCTGAAAATAGGTATTGGCGTCTTGTTAATTTTGACAGAACTCTTTCACGGACGGATCTCACAGTGAAGTTGTGAATACGGTGATGTATGTATTCACAGTGCAGTTTATAGTCAGTAGACACAGTGCAATGTTTTATGTTTTTGAGGGCTATCATGTATGAAATAAAAATAAAAAAAAAACAAATTAAAATATCTCTATGATGTTATTTTTATTCTAACAAGATAAAATAAGAAATCTAAAATTTCATATTAATTGTTGGCCTGGTTTGTTAGCCAAAAGTTGCTGGTTCAAATCCAGCTCGTGCGCAAATTTGGATTTCTTATTTCATCTTATTAAAATACCTAGTCGATGTCGCGTTGATATTGGCTATAAAGACATAACTTTTTGTGTCCGTTGCTGTTGGAATTAGTTTCGGTAGCAAGTTGATAGGCTTTTCTTATTTATCTAAAGGCCTAAATACCGAATTTCGCGTTTGAAACGGAATCTTAATAAGTCATATAAATTTTGCGATATTTTCCAAGAAAAAAACCCTAATTTCAACGGTCTGTCATTTTTATTACCTTCAAGGATCCGATAAAAGAGTGCTAAAAGTGGTTACTTTCACCAATTTTTTTTTCTAAATACTACTTGACCTTACTTTACTGTGACATCGACTGAATCGAGTCTGCAGCTTTGGGAGGCTGTGATTTGACAGCTGCCAAACACGTCAAAATCCATAGGAACGTGTCAAATAATTCGCCCAGGATTAGTTTCGACTCACGCCGTTTGGTGCGAACAGCGCTAGATTCGATGTGAGTTTGTGAATACCAATTTTTCTACTCAAGCGAACGCCCATATATGCCGCATATATGGATCAGAGTCGAGTTGTACATCATGAATCGACAGGCAGGTATGGAAACATACGAATTGTTTCGTACTGGAATAAGATTCCATCATTTATTTTCAAGTTAAACAACTTATTAATTTATTTACGATTTATGATCACACCTGTGACAATAGCAACTTGTTAGATACAATCAACTATTAAAAAAGGGTTTGCATTTCGGAATTTGAAGGCCATTTCCTGTATTGCGATTGTTTCGTTTTGCTAAGCAATCCTCTGTGATTGGCTACTTGATGAGCGCGCCCGTCAAACATACAGCGCCATCGACATCCGCAAAATAAATAACAGTTGAATTCTCTTGCTGCGTACGCAACGACTGCGCTCCTATAAAATTAATGAAAAACGTATAAAATATCACGGCGTGAGTGATTGTGCGCGTGTGGAAACCCCGTAAAAAGTGCCACAAAACCTATGGAAAACTCTTTACATGGATTTATGCAGTGATAAACGCCCAGGCCCATATCGTCGTGTTTGCCAAGCCATCAGGGGCGCGAAGCGACCGATTCGATTTTAGTGCAGGTATTTGGTTAGATCTTTCTGCATACAAACCATATTTTGGTCCTTCGAGCCGGATAAATGTACCGTATTTGGTGTGACGCTATTTTCGTTTCTAAAGTAACAATATACACAACTGTAGAAATATTATGTCGAATTTAAATACGAAGGAAAGTTTAAATATCAGAGCTTCCCAATCTTTTCTGAGCACACTACGGAGTATGGCTTCGGTCCATGCAAGACAGCCTTCAGTTACCAAAGTGTGGAAACAAGGCATAATGTAGGCGAGAAAGAAGGCTGGTTTCAAACAAGGACTTAGATCACATCGTTTACTCATTTATACTCCTGTTTCTGTTGACTTTTTGGGTACTTCCTGTACTTGTAGCTCTTTTAAACACAGTAACCTAAAATTAACATAAAAACTGTTTATGTAATTATTTTCAATAAAATTCAGTGGTCAGGTGTTGCTCGTTCAATTATGTATGCTGAAGTGAAGTGTCAAGGCAGTAGAAATGTCATTTCAAAAACGAACATCATTTCGAACTAGTGGGAAAAAAAATGTAGAGTCGCTTTTGAACGAGCTAATCATCAAAATAAGATCCCTTTTATATCTTATTCTAAAGGGCGATAATATATTTTATACTACTCTACTACTACCTACTACTTAACACTGTCTAGGGATATTTTGTATGAAGTTCTGATAAATATGAAAAATATATATGTTATAGGCAATATAATGCAGGTATTTTATACAATACCTAGGAAATGTATAAATTGCCGGGGTCGTCCAGGCAATGTATGAAATGATATTAAATGTTCAAACTATTTTGCACTTTACCAAGGAAATGTATAGAATACCTAGGCATTGTATAGAATGCCGGGTGACGCATAGGTAAGGTAGGTTTCTCACACAGCAGTTCCTTTCGGATAAACATTTACATTTTCAACGTACGAAAAAATTGCTGCAGAGGAACTAAACACGTAGAGAAGTTGCGAGCAATCGACATGCTTTATTCCGTGAATTACAGTGTGAAGTCAAGTCTACGTATTACCATCTAGGGTATTTTACACCGCCCGCTCAATATTTAAAAGTACAGTCAAACCTGGATAAGAGAGAGTTCAGGGGAGCACAATCTCATTCTCGCTTATAGAGGTTTCTAACTTACCCGAGTTTCTCGCTAATGCACGCAACTGCACTGGTACGCAGCAATAATAAGTCACAGCAAGTACGAATGTAGTACACAATTTTATTTAGAACTTATTTACACTTTAAAAAATCCATCAATTTTGTTGGGTTTCTGTTTTTTTGTATTTTAAATGTTTTTTTCTAACTCATACATTTTGTCGAATATTGCTTGATCAACAACCGCTTCACTGACTGATTTTCTGAAAGTACTGTCAGTACTGAAATTATATTTTAAAAAAATATTTATTGGTCACCTCACTTCTAAATTAGGAAACGATTCATATCCTGTGCAAAACATTTCAAGGGTAATAGTAGATTGTTATACAACGGGAGAAAGCGACCCATTTCACTCGAGATATTTTTGGCGCTCGAACGTAGTGAGAGCGCCAATAATTCGAGAGTGAAATGGGTGCTTTTACCCGAGTTAAACATACTATTTTTCATTTCGACTGTGAGGAAAGAAATTAAATATTTATGTGTTTGAGATGTGTTAATCAGTCAGGTATCAAACGACTGCCGGGAGTCGCATAATAATGGAATTTCTATTGTGTCTCGTTCACACATACTTGACGAGTTAAATATAAAGTAGGTAGTTCAGCGAGAGATGAAAACTCAAGATTTTGCACAGCATTATAGTTTACTTACAGTATTAATACATTCAAAAGTACACACGATTAGAATGAGTAACGGCACGTATGGAAACAATGTACAAAAAACGCAGACGAAATCAATTATTAAAATCCTTGATGAAAATATCGATCGAATCCACAGATAAATAATATAATTATGTGTATCTCTCACTACGTTCGAGCGCCAATAATTCGAGAGTGAAATGGGTGCTTTTACCCGAGTTAAACATACTATTTTTCATTTCAACTGTGAGGAAAGAAATTAAATATTTATGTGTTTGTAGATGTGTTAAATATAAAGAAGGTAGTTCAGCGAGAGATGAAAACTCAAGATTTTGCACAGCATTATAGTTTACTTACCGTACTAATACATTCAAAAGTACACACGATTAGAATGAGTAACGGCACGTATGGAAACAATGTACAAAAAACGCAGACGAAATCAATTATTAAAATCACTGAATGGATATCTATTCAGTGATTAAAATCCTTGATGAAAATATCGATCGAATCCACAGATAAATAATATATGTATGATTAAATCTCCCTCCATACAGATTACACAGATAATAACTGACAAAATAAAAAAATGACAGCGAGCCCATAAAGAAAAAGAAAAAGTGACACTGACAATAAAAAAGTAAAGACAATAAGGTAGCATGGTCGAAGACCTTAGCCTATTGCATAGACAATGAAAATAACATATAAAAGCACTATGGCGGGCAACCAAATAATTCAATTTTTGATTTTGTGTAATTGAATAAAATTAGACTGGACGAATTAGAATTATTTTTTATATCAAAGATACACCCGTTTTTTAATGAAATGTCAAGTCAAAATGTTTGGAAAGCTTTTATTTTAACAATAGTATGATGTGGCTCAATTATTTTTGACCCAAGCTTTGACTCCATACCTTGACTCTATGCCATGCAATTAAAACTAAATAACTTTCCACCCTAGGGATGGATAAGCTATTTTCCACCCGGCTATCTACACATGAAAGTTCAATTTTCCGAACAGGAGAGATGAAAATGGATTTTTTGCTGTAACTGCGTTCACGTGGCGGGTATTTCTGCCATCGTTCACAAACTATGTGTAGTTGGGACGACTTCGCGAGTTAAATAACATAAAAGCCAGTAGTTTTATTGATGCAACAGATCCTTTTTAGCTTTTTGGGATGATGATATTTGAGCGACCATATATTGGATTGAGTGTCAAAGTTAAGCTCTGCATTTTTTTCCATATCTGACATATGTTTGAGTCGTTTTAGATATTTGAAAAAAAATATATTTTCAATTAAACTCTTTCTCAGAAACAATTCAAGTGGATTGAATCCATTCAGCAAAATTCATTTGTATGCTCTTCATACTGTGGGTTGAGTCAGGGTAGAAAAAAAACTAGTTCCTGTGTACATTTTTAAAATGGGGTTTTCACTACATTAAAGATTCGACCATCAGGAGCACGATGGCATGCTTAACTCAATTTTGGCCAATGTGTGGATTGAGTCCTTTCTGCTTAACTACGTCCATTATGCAGCCTAACTTTTTAGAGGTTATAATTACTGAATTTACCTTGCTAATTGCTAGACTTAAAACGTGTTTTCATCAGAGACTTATATGTATTTTGTTGGTTAGCATACATTTTTATTGAAAAATTCGGGACAGCCGCACGATCCTTTTTGGCAGTCCTGGGCCCTGGCAGTATAGTTTTCTGGAAAGCAACTGACAGTTGCAAATCAAATATTATATAACTTTTTTGGTTTATTAATATTCACGTGCTTTAACGAACTGAAGGTTTCATTCCAAAAACGTATCTAAATGAAAACATGATACCTCAAATATAATATAAGTAACAAAATAATCATTATAAAGCAGTTCACAAAGCTTTGCTAAGAGTAAAGTTTTTAGTAGTTCGTTACCAATTGGAAAAATTTAATCCAACAAATAATATTAAAGCTTTCCTCTCTGTATTTCTAGTCGCTCACTTAGTAATTTAGTCGCCAGGATAATACTTATTCTCATATCTGAAATGGATTAATCAAAACCCACTTTTTCTAAGTTTGTTCTGGATTTTATTATTAATCAATATTCGTCGTTCGTTTAGTTAATTATTCGCTTACTCAAATTCATACCGCTCAAGTTATTAAAACAGTATGTCATCATCAGTCGCCAAGTTATTTTTTATTCGCTCGTTTTATTATTCCCCATTTTAAATTGCCCAGTAATAATAACAATGTTTCTTTGAATAACCCCGTTTTCAGAATGTGTCGTGAATTGCCTATCGTCCAGCCTCGATCTATTTAACCAGAGCTACTGGAACTTCAAAAAATGTGTAAAGCAAAGCATAAACTAACTCGTTTACTGACACTTGTTTAACTTGTTTAATCAATAGCTTAACACGTTCCGGGACAGTGCCCGCCTACAGGCGTGAAAACAATAAAACATCTATTGTGTCTGGAGTAGTGTCTCGGAACGTTAACAGCCAATGTCACAACAATTATTATTGTTATGTCGTGCATAGTTTTATTAAGTTCACTCGACCGGCAATTATCTCATGATGTTTGATTGTTTTCTAAATGTAATATTTTGGTTGTTTGATTGTTACTGAGCCTTTAAAAAATAATAAAAAAAAACGTAAGATGAAAACAGATTTTTTATTTATGTAGATACAGTGTAATGTTTAATGTCATTGGGTAGGTTTTGGTCTAAAACGGATATGGCAAAAGAAATGGCGTCAATAAAGTAAACCGTTTGGAAGGTATTCTAGGTAAATGAGTTTATTTTTAATATCATAGTAAATTATTGTATATAGTTCATTGTTGTCATGCCCTTGCAGGGCGTCACATGTATACCTTTGTTGTAATGTACCAGCTTAAAATGTAATGTTACTATTCGCAATAAATGATTTGATTTGAAAACTGGCTAAGTGCGAGTCGGACCCGCGCACTGAGGGTTCCGTGCCACCCTAAACTGGATTCGGGGTCCACTTACTTCCACCTCGACGGTTCCCGGGCTATTTGTATTAAGCGACATTTTGTAAACTTTACACCAGAGCTGTTTAAAGTTTTGATTTTCGAAAAAAAAAAACATAACTTCCGCAATTTGTAAAATTTTGAAAAAATAAATATATTTATTGGTTACGTTACATACTCTGCATAATCTGATTAGGTCTTTTTCTAATATTCCTATTATTAACAAAGATACATTGTACCGATGTACATGACTGTAATTCATTTAATAAATTGAGTACCTTAATGTCATCTCATTATCTTTGTTTTTCCATGCTTTCATTTCCTTTTCCCATCCAAAGATTGCGAGTTCTTGCTGAATTCTTACTCTTTATTTGAGTCTGTTTGCTGTAAACACGAACATAGAGTTAATCTTAGATTCTATCTACCATAACACAATTCGTATTTCCTCCCTAAAATGTCGTACTGTAGACATTAAACTATAGGCATTACCTGCCTTTCTACCCTTCTTATACTATTACACTGTATTTTTGGTTCATTGTTGTTTTCTAATCCTTTTTGAACAATATTTATTGTGAATCTAAAAATGTCAAACTTTCAAAGCTCTGTTATTCTACTTTTCTGTACAGAATACTGTAAAAATAGCTGTGTTTTACCTTTGTTTGCAATTTTCCTTTAATTTGCATTGGGTGATGATTAGTTTTCCTTATTAATTTAATAAATTCCTTGATTTTTGACATTTTTTTATCTTTATTGACATGGTTGTTATGACAATATCTTTCAAAATCTGACAACTTCTATCAAAGTTTATTACTTTTTCGGGTTTAATCCTCTTTAAACCATCAGTATTCATGTTCTATTCTAGAACCTACCTCGTTCTAAATTTGAACGGCCCAGGCCCCTATATAAGCCTGTACTTTTTTCATTCATTCATTCAATTACGAGCTCTAATCTCGAACAGTTTTCAATACTCTACATTTTTCTCAAGAAGTCTTGAAGAACCGCCGGTGACTACTGAAACGCCTCCTCGCACTAAGGGAGGGACCGGACACATTTCCGGAGGAGGATCCGAGTCATATTGAGACTGCAGTACACCTCCTCGCTCTAGGGGAGAGACCTGTCTCCTTCTCGGAGGAGGATCCGAGTCCATATTGAGACTGTAGTAACACCTCCTCGCTCTTGGGGAGGGACCTGTCCCGTTCTCGGAAGAGGATCCGAGACCAAGTACTTCTGGCACTCCAACTGATCATTACATTTTCTACATAGTTTTGGATACCCTCATCACTGCCGAGAGCTACTACTTCACTTCTGAGAGCTACTACTTCACTTCTGAGAGCTACTACTTCACTGCTGAGAGCTACTACTTCACTGCTGAGAGCTACTACTTCACAGCGCCTGACACTGCTGCACATCGGCGTCGCTGTTACTTCTGCTGTGTCGACCCTGCACTCCGACTCCGCCCTCTGCTGCCTCCAGGATATAGAAGATCTGAAGACACTTACCCACGCCCACTACACTCTTCTTACACACATACATTCACTCATCATCTTTTTTTCACTAATCGGTATTGTAAATATTATTTTTATTTTTATATAAATTCTGTTCCCCTCTTTTACCTCTTTTCTTAATCTTCTCCCTTCACATTTGTCGCTTCACGACAAATTGGCGCCCACCTTTTAGTCTTCAGCCTTCTCTTTTTCTTTCTTTTCTTACATCTCATTCATTTCATCTTCTATCCTTTTCTAAATTCAAAAACAACACTTTATCTAGTGTCCTTTACCTTTTCACCCTCTTTGGCTATCTCTTTTTAGATAAAATATTATTAACCCCTTCACTACCATCTCATATCATCCTAAATCTTAACACCTTAACTATCATCTCAGAACTTAACCCCTTGAAACTCGGAGACAGTAAAATTTTGTTTTTGTTAACTTAACTTGAGAATTATTAACTTAACTAAATCTACCTTAATTGGTCTTAAGTTAACTTTGTTCTTTTAACTTAACTTTGATTTAAATAACTGTTCTCTAATTAACTTAATTAACTGAGAACTCTTATTTTTCTTAAATTCTCTACCTATTTATTTTTACTCTCCGATTTTCTTTCTCAACCTATATGTTCACTAATTCACTTTATCACTATTAGAAGAGGAATTAAGGTACTCAATTTTATTTTGAACTTTATTGAATTACTCGTAACTTTTTAACTTTACAATGTCTCGTTTAATTAAGTTTGATTATCTTAACAAAGCTGAACTTATATATGAAATAAAGATTAGACTTGAGGAACCAACAAACACGGTTATAGACTTAAGAAAACAAATACAACAACTTTCTTCGATAACTTCATCAGAGGAAATATTAATTTCTCCTCTTCCTATTGATGAGGAACTTCCTGAAATTGAATCTACTCTTAACTACATTGAAGGAAAAATATCTAGATTAATACAGGGTGATTCTAAATTTACTCGCTTAATTGAATCTTATCTAAATCACGTTTACTATAGATTTGAACGCATTGATATTGACCTAAGTCCTGAATTCTTAACTACTTTTAATGATCTTAAAAATAAATTTGATGGCTTAACTAATAAATTCGAGTCTTTTACTTTTCATCCAGCTGAAGATATAGTCAGAACTATTGATACCCCAGCTCCAATTACTTATAATCCTATAGATCCTCAACCCTCTCATAACTTTGTAATCCCTCAAACCTCTTTTCAACCTCTACCCTCCTCCCTTACCCAACCTACTATAAATCTTAAGATTTTCAAAAATATAAATAGTTATTCTTTTAAATGGTAAATCTTGCCCCAGGTCTTTTCTTCAAAAGTTAGACGAATATTGTATTTCAAGAAACATAGATAAAAATCTTCTTATTACTCAGGCATATGAAATCTTTACTGATAATGCTCTCCATTGGTTCAGATTCCAAATTAAAAGGAACCCTAATTTATCCTGGTCTGAAGCTTCCCAACTTTTAATTAAGGACTTTGGTCAGTTTGATTTTGATAATAAACTTCTTGAGGCTATTAAAGGTCGGACTCAAGGTTTAAATGAACCTATAGCTATTTATATTTCTATTATGTCTGGGATGTTTGAGCGTCTTTCTGAAAAATTACCTGAATGTAAAATTGTTGACATCCTACTTAGAAACATTAGACCTTGTTACTCAGTTTTTGTGGCTCTTAAAGACTGTAACACTATTGATTCTTTATTAACTACCTGTCAGAGTTATGAAAAATTCCTTGATAGAGACCAAAACTTTAAAGAACCTCTCGAAAACTCTTTAACATCTGAATTTAATTTTAAACCTCAAACTTCATCCTCCACAAAACCACAATTCTTTAAAAAACCTTATCATGTTAACACTGTTCAGGAAGATGTTAATACTCTTACTAAGGACATCTTCTGTGTTCGTTGTCGCAAACATGGACATAATCTTAGAACTTGTGCCCAACCTCACTTTATAATTTGTTTTAAATGCGGTTTAAAAGATTTTAAAACCCCAGATTGCCCTAAATGTAATCCCAAACCTAACACTAGCTCAAAAAACTAATAACTGACTTGAATAGCACTTCTAAATTTGACATTACTGAATGGAATGATTGGATCTTAACTCTAAAAAATTTCTTTTCTTGTTATAAAATCTCTTCTACATTATATTCTAGTGAAATAGATTCCAAACGTCCTTTCATTAATGTGCGAATTAATAACTTAAATATTTCTGGTTTACTTGATTCTGGTAGTTCAATTACTATTTTTGGCAACAATTCTCACTTTAATATTCTCAAACTGGGTTTTAAGCTTTTCAAGTCAGACTTTATTACTATTTCAACTGCGAGTAATCAAAAAATAAAATCACTAGGTTATTTTGAATTACCAATGATTTTTAATAAACAAACACATTTAATTAAAGCTTATGCTTTTCCTGAATTATTTCCTTCTCTTATTCTTGGTATTGATTTTTGGAAGAAATTTAATTTACTTCCTTCTATACTGTCTTCGTCTGGACCTTCCGATCTTAATTGCTCATCTATTCAAGAAGCTGATAAAAGAGTACTTCCTTATGATCATCTTTCTGAAGATCAGAAGAATATCGCGGATACCATTATAGGTCGCTTTAGAGAAATTTCTTTTGAAGAAAAAGGAGTATTAGGACGAACTCATCTCATCACGCATAAGATTGATACTGGCGATTCTCTTCCGATCAAACAAAGATGTTATCGGTTATCTCCTGTAAAACAAAAGGCATTAGTTGAAGAAGTAGATAAAATGCTGGAATGGGACGTCATCGAACCAGGTGAAAGTCCCTGGCTATCTCCAGTGATTATCACTCCCAAGAAGAATGGAGAATGGCGCTTCTGCATTGATAGCAGGAAACTCAACTCCGTCACTCGTCGGGATGCTTATAACCTTCCTCTTATGAGTGAGATTTTGGACAACCTCAAGAATGCCAAATATTTATCTAGTATTGACATCGCCAAAGCGTTTTGGGAAACGCCACTGAATACAGAAGACAAAGACAAGACTGCATTTTACGTTCCTGGAAGAGGCATGTACAGATTTAAAGTCATGCCCTTTGGACTAACTAATTCTCCAGCTACTCAACAAAGACTTATGGACATGTTGTTTACCCCAGAGTTTGACAGCAAAGTCTTCTGCTATCTTGATGACATCATTGTCATAAGTGAAACCTTTGAACAGCACATTGCTCTTCTATTAAAAATCCACGAAAAACTTTCTTTTGCAAACTTGACCATAAATTTTGAAAAATCACAGTTTTTTAAAAAAGAGCTCAAATACCTCGGTTACGTCGTAGACGAGTATGGTCTCCGTGCTGATCCTGACAAAATCAGAGCGATTTTGGAATATCCTACCCCATCTTCCAGAAAAGAAGTACGAAGATTCATTGGCACTTGCAGCTGGTTTCGAAGATTCATCCCAAACTTCAGCACAATTGCCGCTCCACTTAACAAGCTTACATGTACAGGGAAAAATGCTCCGAAGTTCGCTTGGAACCCTGAAGCTGAATCTGCTCTTCTAAAGCTGAAGGAAGCTCTGGTTACTACTCCGGTGCTTGCTTGTCCAGATTTTAGCCTCCCTTTCTCGGTACATTGTGATGCGTCAAATTATGGTGTGGGAGCAATGCTTACTCAAGTTCAGAATGACAGGGAAGTGGTCATTGCTTACATGAGTAAATCTCTTAATAAAAACCAGCAAAATTACTCGACCACGGAGAGAGAAACCTTGGCTGTTATTACTGCTCTGGAACATTGGCGCTGTTATCTCGATAATGGTATGCAATTTACCATTTATACTGACCACGCAGCACTAAAGTGGTTCCTGAATTTATCTAATCCTTCTGGAAGACTTGCTCGCTGGACTCTACGTCTATCTTCTTTCAACTTTATCCTTAAACATAAAAAAGGTAAAGATAATGTTGTTCCGGATTTGCTTTCAAGATCTAAACCTTTGGACAATGTGGACTCTTTGCATCATGTTGTTCTTCCTATCTCTACTGAAGAATCATCTCCTAACCGTGATTTGGAACAGTACAACAAGATTTTACTTGGCTGCAGAAATAATCCTGATTCTTTTCCTAACTATATAGAGAAAGATGACAAGCTATACCGACATATCTATTCTCCACATAATCTTAATGAAGACTTCACTTGGAAAGAAGTTCCACTACCTCAAGACAGACAAATGCTCATCTCAACTAATCACGGCTCCGATACTGAACCTCATCTAGGGATCTTTAAAACTTATAAAAAACTCTCTTTCCGTTATTACTGGTCTGGAATGTTTAAAGACATTGCCAACTTTATTTCTAAATGTGATAAATGCCTAGCTTATAAACATCCTAACCATTCCCCATACGGACCTATGGGAAAACCCAAGATCTGTTCTAGACCCTTTCAAACTATTTCGCTTGACCTTATGGGCCCATTACCCATGACAAGAAATCGAAATCAATATATTCTAGTGATTAATTGCTGCTTTACCAAATATACTCTAATTTTTCCTCTTAAACGTGCTACCGCTTCTAATATAATTTATTTTCTCGAGAATACAGTTTTTCTGACACATGGTGTACCTCAAACGGTTATCATGGATAACGGACCTCAATTTCAATCTCGCGAATTTAATTCATTTTTAAAGAAATACAAGGTTTCTTTTATTTCTCACTCTCCTTTTTACTGTCCTCAAGTCAATCCTACAGAAAGATATAATAGAACTATAATTACTGCGTTAGCCACCTTAGTAGGAGACGATCATAGAAAGTGGGATAATTACCTCTCTAAAATTCAACAAGCCTTAAACAGTTGCGTTAGCTCTATAACTGGCTTTACGCCTAATTTCTTAGTGTTTGGTCGAGAAACCATTCCCTGCGGTTCTTTTTACACTTCATCTCGAAGTATCGAAGAAATTACTTTCCTACCTCGCGATATTTACGCTGAAAATGTTGGTTTTCTCGCGTCTTATTTCGATAAAGTTCAAACTGCATTATATTTAGCTCATGCTAAAAACAGCGCGCGTTATGATTTTCGTCGAGCTTTTAAAGAATTTAATGTCGGTGATATAGTTTGGCGTAAGAATTATGTGCAAAGCAATGCAGGTTCTTACTTTAGCGCAAAACTTGCCCCTAAATTTGTAAAATGTAAAGTTTTTGAAAAATTTCACCCTTAGTTTATATATTGGAAGATGCTAATGGTTCTAAAACCAAATGGCATATCAAGGACATTAAAATCTAATTTTCATAACTTCTATTTTTTTTTTCTAACTTTCATTTCGTAACTTCATTTACTCATCATTCATCAATCATCTTTCGTGATTATATTTATTTCGTATTTAGTTGTATTCCGGCTTTTAAGCTTATACAACGTACCTTAAATACGTTATCCTTATCCTCTAGTTTCCTTTTCTTTTACGAGCATTTAATAGCTCTTATTAATTGTATCTTTAAATCTCTTTTCTTTCCTTAAGGAGGCTCTAAACCTCTTCTCTTTACTTAAGGGACTCTAAATCCCTTACGTTAACTCGGGAGACTCTAAACCTCTTCTCTTTACTTAAGGGACTCTAAATCCCTTACGTTAACTCGGGAGGCTCTAAACCTCTTCTCTTTACTTAAGGGACTCTAAACCCCTTAGTACTGTTAGCGAGTACAAAATCGAGAAGCATGGAACGGCACTAGACAAGCGAGTGATAGTGCCCCTCCCTACGCTAGCTGGCATTCGGACACGGACCGACGCGCAATACGCGCGCATTTATCGTTTAGCTCTGTTTTTGATATTTAAATAGATAGATCTAACGCAAAGTGTGTTTCAGTGCTAACAGATCAGAAGCGCGATATCAGGGCCTTCTGCCCACATAAAGGTTATGTGAAAACATTAGTGTTAAACGCTCGATACTGACAAGTACCTACGCGGGGTACACGAAGTAATCAAAGACGAAATTAAGTAACTAGCATTAGAAATACACTTTGCGATGCTGTATGCTGTGAAGAGACGGACGCCGCTGCCTTGGTAGGAGTACCTCCTACCTCGAGCATTCTGCCCGAACAAAGTACCTACGGCAATTGCGTCGCAGACGCAAGAAGTTTGTTGACGGATGAAGAAGACGAAGTTGAATGTGCAGTGCAGTGCGTCTGTGCATGCATGGGTATTGCATTTCAAATGAGAACCGGACTGTTGGAACCCATTTTAGAAATGACCCAAGTCAGGTATTGCTGTTTTGTGACCCAAGTCGTCAAATGATAAAATGGCGCGAAAGGTAAATCAACAAAGTTGTGTTGTGTCAGGAAGCAATACACACATTCTACCTGAGATCAAGTTAAGTATGACTGTGTTTTACTATTTGCTCTTACGATAACCTACTGCTGAACAAGTAATTTTCCTAATGTGTGACATGTTTATTATAATTCCTAACCTTATGAGGAACATGTTTGAGGTGTAATTCTCAATGTGAGCTTATCATTATTACTGAGCTCTAACATTAAATAAGCTTGAATAAGGTGCTTATAGATGCTCTGAGCATGTCATCCTTGGCCATTGTTTGAAAATTGCAATTGAATACTTGTAGTATTACACCGAAAGCATGATGGATTTATTTTGAGTGAGTTGACTTGAAAAGATCACTAATGCATGAATTACTGGTATGATATTAACATTACATCATGATGTCAGTTAAATAATGATAAGAATCATTAAAAATTAATGCTGAGTAACGGCAGAGTTAACAATTAAATTCTGTAATGTTATTGATTACTGAAATATCCACAATAGTTTATGGTTTGTGTTACAAAGAAATAGAATAATGAAAATGGTTACTATTAACATTTCTTGTCAAAGTTTATATCATGCTGCACTTAGAGATGCAGTAATAACTTAAGATATTTAGTTGGCTATATCTAAAGGTTTCAGATGAAAAAAGAAAAGGAAGTTAACATTAATTAATGTAATTCAATCACTCAGTAGAAGTGGTTGGTTGAGTGAGAAATAGTGATATCATGTACAATTGCTTGAAAATCAATTATTTTAATGTTCTGGTGGATATTATTACAATGCTGTAAAAATTGCATTCAATAAGTGTGAATGTGAAACTTAATCAAGTTCAATAAGGAATAGTAATATAATTCCTATTACATATCTGTTTCTTATGTTTTATTTGTGTGAGTGATGCTTAGTTCTGAGAATAAATTGCTAAGTGGCATATTCTAATCTAACATTATAAGTTTTAGATGTGCATGTAAATGGGAATGACAACTGCCTTGTGAACTGCAACTTGTATGTGTATGAGGGCAGCAATGCCTTGTTTGACAAACCCGGTATAAATTATTGAAGGATAAGGTGTGAAGCACTGGTGAAAAGTAATGCTGATGCAATGAGTACTACATGAGAACATCGAGGTAAAAAGCTGTGATTTGGTGAGTTAATTATTGTATTGCAGAATTTTATTTGAGTTTTCAGCATAACAAAATTCATGCCAGTGATGTTATGGATTACAAGAAGTAGTCATTTATCATAAAGAAATGAATCTCAATGCACTCAGGTAATCGAGATGAACAAATTTACTTGGGCATGAAGTATGATAAAGATATTTATTTATTTATCCATGGTTTGTATTCATGTCTATCCAATTCTAATATGATCTAAATTGGTTCAGTAAGTTGCCCTCTAAACCTAACTTATCACAGTATTAAAAAAAAAAACATAATTTCTACCAGTCAACTATTGCTCTGTAAAGTAAAGGTATAATGTGTATAATTATTCCATAAGAAATCATCATGTGTGACATATGATCAAGGTTATTGTTAAATTTATAATTATAATTATGACTGGCAGCTATCCGATTTGCAAAACCCTGAATGTATGTTTGATATGTTTCTGTTTCTGTGCTTGTAATTATGACTTTCAGAAAGAGAGAATGGCATCAATATGGTTATCATGAGATGTAGTGTTCAATCAATGTGGTGCCTACAATTTGTCAAGTAGAATAACCGGAATTTAATGAGACGACACTGCAGTCAACTGTAAGCTGGTGGTTGAATGAAGTATAGCATAGAATTGAAAGATTCTATGAAAATGTGACTTAGCACTACATAAGGTTTGCCATCACTTACAAGGTCAGTATAATTTATGACAACTATAACTTTTACAGGCTATCTAGTTGGAACACTATCTTCCAAGAATAATAAAATTGACTTGATGTTATTGTATTGAGATAAAATGCAATGTGCACTAAAACTAATGATCATTTTAACGAAACCAAAAGCTCTAAGCAAGAAATTTGATGTTTTGTTCAGGTAAATATTTTACTAAATAAATATATCTTGCAGTGACCACTATCATAAGTGTATAGTGCATCTGTACAGTGTTTGGTTTTGGTAAGAGATAGAGATATCATTGCCAACTTAGTCTAACAAAGTTAGCCTAAAAAGTAACTTTATTAAATATTTTAAGATTGATTACTCTTAAGTGAAAGCAGTACTTATCAGTGTTAATCAAAGAAGTTTTCAATATCTAATTTTTACTAGTGGTTGTTGTGTTGACTGAATTAACATGGAGTTAAACTGCCATTAACCTACTGTACTGTAGTACTTGGTAAGATGCTTTTTATTATAGTACTAGAGCTAGTATATTTTCTGATGCGCACATACCCACATGTATTGAGTTTTGTTATGATAACTCTTAAATTAGTGTCAGAAATTCATGAAAGTTAAAACAAATGCTAGCTATTCCACTCAATATAGCATGAAATACATATAAAGTTGAAATTGTGGTTAAAAGCCAAAACTAAAATATATGGTTTCCCAGTAAAAGAACTATAGATTCAACTATTTGAAAAAAAAAAGATTCTGGTAATGGCATTAGCGTCATGTTGTGAGTCATGAGTTTCACATGGTAACAGTGGTCTAACTTTACTGACTGGATGAATCAAAAATATTCTATGCAATTGACTAATGCAGTGTTTTCTCGAACACAGTTACTCTATCTGCAATCAACGGGACCTTCCCCTTTGTAAGGAAAGCTAACAGCCAAGCTATCGCGACGACTATGCAATTGCTTTCGGGGCCTGAACATTGCTGTGCGATCAAGGAGCTGTCAGCTAAAAGTTGGTTCGTTACCGGTACATGGTATGAGAATTAAGAAAAATAAAAAAAAGGTATGTTACACATTCTTCTGGTTAATGAAGGAATAGTGCCATGGGGTATGTTTAAGTTTTGACAAAGAGGGCTAGTCTCAAATATTTAGAGTTGTAATATCACCACCAGTATATTGTTGACTTGTACCCATTATGTCAAGTTGTTTCTTGGCTACGCAAGCAAACCACCACACCACAGTACACAAGGTCACCACAGTAGTGAACTGGGTGGCTGATACCTTTCTTTCTATTGGTATGAGCTCTAGGCTATGTTACGCCGATGTTTAATGTGTTACTCAAACACATCTGATTGATTGATATTAACTGAAATATGATCAAAATGAACAACTTCATTCGAAAACTTACAAATGTTGTCTTTGAGTCGTCCAATTGTGCACAACTGGTGAACAAATTGTTGTTTCGAGAAATGTCCTAACATGTGTCTATAAATTTGATGAATTGCAGAAACACGGCGAAGCCTACCACGCTCTACCGCGTGTGCTTGCCGGCTGACACAGAGATTGCCGAATGGTGGCGCGTAGCACGTTGCCTACGGGGCCTGGCCATGTGTGCCCATCGTCGAGAGCTTGAGCGCTGCTGTGAAGCATGGCTGAATGTACCACGTGTGCCTAGGGGGCCTGACCACGTGAGATATTACAGGAGTTTACCACGTGTGCCTGCGGGGCCTTACCACGTGAGACATCACAGAAAGTTTACCACGTGTGCCTACGGGGCCTTACCACGTGAGACATCACAGAAAATTTACCACGTGTGCCTACAGGGCCTCACCACGTGAAATATCACAAAAGTTTACCACGTGTGCCTATGGGGCCTAACCACGTGAGATAAGATAAACTATTCGAACTGTACCAAGTGTGCCTGAGGGGCCTTACCGCATGTGATGAAGTTACATCATCCGAAATGTACCACGTGTGCTTGAGGAGCCTTACCACGTGAGATAAGATGAACTATTCGAACGGTACCACGTGTGCCTGAGGGGCCTTACCACGTGTGATGAAGTTAAATAATCCGAACTGTAACACGTGTGCCTGAGGAGCCTTACCACGTGAGATACAGATAAACCATCCGAATTGTACCATGTGTGCCTGAGGGGCCTTACCACGTGTGATGAAGTTAAATAATCCGAACTGTAACACGTGTGCCTGAGGAGCCTTACCACGTGAGATACAGATAAACCATCCGAATTGTACCATGTGTGCCTGAGGGGCCTTACCACGTGTGATGAAGTTAAATAATCCGAACTATACCACGTGTGCCTGAGGAGCCTTACCACGTGAGATACAGATAAACCATCCGAATTGTACCATGTGTGCCTGAGGGGCCTTACCACGTGAAATGAAGACCAACCATTCGATCAGTACCACGTGTGCCTGAGGGGTGTTACCACGTGAGATGAACCTAAGCCATACGAAAAGTACCACGTGTGCCTGAGGGGCCATAACACGTGAAAACTAATTGAATCATGTCTGACAATACCGCGTGTGCCTATGGGGCCTACCACGTGAGATGTAGATGAATTCGTGATAAAATGTATATCCCTTGTGCTTGAGGAACCTCGTGAGATTAGTCGAATAGAATCCAAAATGTACCACGTGTGCTTGCGGAGTCTTATCACGTGAGCTTCCATTAATTCGAAGACAGACGAAGTTACCTGAGACAGAGAAAAAGAAAACCACGTGTGCCTAAGCGGCCTTGCCACGTGAAATGTCATTGGGAAGAGTGTAAGAAACATACGTGTGCCTGAGCAGCCCGATCAACTTTTTAAATAATTAACTTATATTTCTAAAATTTACAGTGAACACTAAGTAGATAATAATCAACAATAAAATATATCTTTTATTCAAAATGTCCACCCTTGTTTTTAATACAGGCCCTTAGACGATTTGGCCAATCATTAATGGCGGCACGAATCTTTTCTAGCGGGATTCGCTTTGCTTCTCGAACAAGAGCTCGCTTCAGTGACTCCAAGTTTGGGTGGGACTTCCGGCAGGCCCTGAGCTCTAACTCAGTCCATAGAGAATAATCCAGCGGGTTGAGGTCGGGGCTGGAGGAGGGCCATTCGTTCGCCGCGATGAAGCCGGCACATTTTCCCTCAACCAAGCTTGGGTGGTTTTTGCTTTATGGGATGGTGCTGAGTCTTGCTGGAAAACCCAAAATTTGTTGTAAAATAAAGTATGAAAAAGGGTTTTCACAACAGGCTCTAAGATGTTATTTTGATAATTCTTGGCTTTCACCTTGACGCCTTGTTGACAGAAATGGAGCGGGGTGACACCTTCATACGAAACTCCCCACCATACCATCACACTTGCCGTATGATGAGTACGCGAGACATTCCGTGCTGAAGCTGAGACATCCTTGCTGCTTTTGGCATAGACTTTATTGTTTTGTCGGTTGAACTTTTCTTCGACATTAAAAAAAAATTCTCATCGGTGAACAGTATCTTCCTCGCATCGTGTCTCCTAAGCAGTAATGGACAACGTTCGCGTCGCAATTTACGAAGCCGATCGTTTAAAAAGTGAACTTTTCTACGGCTATACGCCTTTACCTTAAGATCATATTTCAGTATTCTGTTGACTGAAACGCGCGAAATATTAGTCTGCAGAGCAATTTTTTTCTGAGTGCGACATGGATTTCGGCGAAGTCGCTCTCGGATGATTTTGATGTTCGCAGGCGTCCTTACAGAGCGTGGCCGACCACTCCTTTGGCGATCTTGCAAGGAACTTGTCTCATTGTATCGTTTGATAGTGTAATACACGAAGTTACGGCTTACGCCGTAAAAAGTTTTCACCTCACGGAAAATCTCCATTGGTTTTTTTCCCGCCTTAAATAGCGATATCACGGTCGCACGCAATTCTTTAGTCCCCTCCATCACGATAAAATTAACAGAAATAAATTTGAAAGTCAAAGGTATTAAAAGTAAACATTCCAAATTCAAAATTGGAAAAAGAATTAAATAGCAGCCAGTAATATTTAATTTTTTTTTTTTTACTACAAAGTTTGTCTCAAAACTTATGAACACACGAGGTACAGACTGTGGGAGAAGCAAATTATCTCCCGCTACCTTAAGAGTTTGAACTTGAGCTTTGTTTATGGTCATAGCGAATACTCTACTTTCTTGAATTCAAATTTTAAATTGAAAGGGACAATTCTATGTAAAGATCTACGCCACCATCATCATCAACATCCAAAAGCCGTCCACTGCTAAACATAGGTCCCCCACGAATAGTTTGCAGAAAAGTTCCAGATTGGACGCCTTTCGACCACAGCAGCAGCGTAGAATGTCCACCGACAATATGAACTTACGATCTGCAATCTTCACTGGACACAGACCGATTGATACCTACGCTGTTTAAACACAAAAAAATATTATTTAGGCTATTCTAAGGAATAAAATTTCTTCTCAAGAGCAACATCAACAACATATATTATTCATCTGTGAACATCAATAACAAACATGTGTCAAAATTCTGTCTCAGATATGTCAAATGACTGTCAAAAATGAATTAAAAAACATTTTAATCGTAAGCACTAAAGAGTATTGATATCAAATTCGAAGCAAATCACCCCCATAATAACTTTGCACCACTTTTTAACCCCCTTAGGGGATGAATTTCAATAAAATACAAAATAAGTCTTCCGTCAATTTTGTAAAATAATGTGTATGCAAAATTTGAAGTAGATTGGACCAAGGGATCTGGTTGTCCCATACAAACTTTGCACCCCTTTTTGACCTCCTTAGGGGTGGAATTTCTGAAAATCCTTTCTTATCGGATCCCTTCGTCATACAAAGAACACACCCTTCCAGTTTCAGGTCTCTACAATCAGCGGTTTAGGCTGTGCGTTGATCCATCAGTCAGTCAGTCAGTCAGTCAGTCAGTCAATCAATAAGTCAGTCGTTCAGGACAAAGCATTTTATTGGTATAGATTATTACAGCATAAAAAAGCTCTTTTGAATGGACGCTACGGTTTTTACAGTTACTGGTTAATGTTGCGTTCAAAAATTGAGTTCTGATTTTTAGTTACTTTTATTAGTTTTATCATCAAACTACGGGAGCAATATTAAATTGTATATCGCACATTCAAAGGACGCGGATATGAACTTGTTATTCTGAGTAGCAATATAGTGTACCGCAAAAGATTTTATGATGCTTTACGTTTATGACACATGTCCTTGCGTTTGTTGTCTGTTTAGTGGAAACAATTTCATTTATAGACAGAGCATGATGTGCTCACTGTTGGTGAACGTTAGCTTCTAGACATCTTCGCATCTAAACGCTCCGACCACAATCATTTGCCACATCCATAAGCTCAACGATCCTTACAAACTCTCAGACGTGGTCTCAAAAGAGGCCACACTTAACAGTTTTAACAACCTACTCACATTCATAGTTTCCGAATTAAAGAATTTCAATAAATAATCCCATTCTAAACCAATGTTGGCCTTACAGTGTAATCCGATAGCACTGTAAGCTCATTAAACACTTATTGAGATTAACAAAAAAAAAAAAGCTTCTAGACATCAAGCAGCGACTGCAAATGAAATTGTTTCCCCTATTTGTTTGTCTATTCCACTTTTGAACAAATATTTTTTGTGTTCAATCCACAAATACTTAGAGAGATGATTGCGCTCCAGCCGGGCTTTCTATCGTCTTGTTTGCTTTTAACCATAGCGAACCAATAAAAATCTATTCGAAATAAAAACATTACCTGTATCAAACTAAGCGCAATGCTTTCTGGTAAATTAGTATTGCTATGTATTATCTCCAATGCGATTGTGGTAATTGATACATTTCTTCAGTAATTCCACCGCAATCGACTAAAATAACTTTATAAAGGGATCACGGTAATCTTCGGATAAATCGCAATACCGGGGATTGTTATTGCAGTCACAATGGAAAGGTGATTCCTTTTTATTCATTTGGTTTTACTTTCAATCTGAATATTACTTCATCTGTTGGCATTTTATAACGCACTACTTTTTTTTATAACTTTGTTTAAAAGTGTTGTCTTAAAACTTTGAATAAGTAAACATATATTAGACATGACGGCTCTAATCTATTCGGAAACGAGACAAAGTAGTATAATCAAAAGCAAATTTGAAATCAGTCGAAAAATTAAAATAATACATTTGCCAAACGGTCAGGGCGGCATATAAAGGACGCACTTTGCAACTATTACCCATGATGGTTGATTTTTTGTAGATCAATATCAATCTCATCATTTTACCAAATCGAATCAGAAATGAGGAGATACGTAGAAGAACTATGGTAATGGAAATGGCGCTGCAAATCTGTAAGCTCAATTGGCAGCACTGGGCTGCCTAGGGCACATAGCGCGAACAGATGATGGCCGTTGGGGCCGAAAAGATCCAGATTGGAGACTGTTTGACCAAAGGCGCAGCGTAGGTCGTCTACCGACAAGATGGACAGACCACCTACGTAATGTAAAGTAAAGATCACGGGATCATACTAGATGCAGACCGCTTGCGATCTGTTGTTGGGAAAGGCCGTAGGGGAGGCCTAGATGTTCAGCAGTGGACGTCCTTTAGGTGATAATGGTGATTATGATGATGAAAATGAATTTAACCAAATGGAATTTTGTCGATAAAAGCGTAATCCTATGCTTCAAACGAGCAATTTTTGCATATACAGAGTGTCCCGTAAGTAGTGGTTCAACCGAAAACCGTAGATGGATGGAAGAGGTCATGATCTATCAGAATAGGCTTTGATTAAAGTAAAATAGCGGAAGATACGGCATGTCATACTAATTGTCAGCTAAAAAATGGCACTACACACTACTACATACAAAATGACCCACACAGCTGTGTAACTTTACGCTACTGACGACAGAGACAAACCCATTTCTTACGACCGTAGTGCGAGCGAAACAAACGCGCGCTTTGAGATGTCTCTTGTCACGTTGATGTCTCCTTGCAATAAGAATCAAGAAGCGTCAGCAAACAAATCGGAGTGAAATTGTGTACCATGTTTTTTGTGAAAACTAATAAATTACTTGTTATTATTACTTAACTATTTTGAAATGTCGAGCGATGTTTGGCGTGAGTAGGGTTACCAAAAATAAAACAAAATATAAGTTTATTTTTAAATATTTATTGTTAAAACATGATTTCCTTCCAATGAATGATTTTCAAGTTTAACTTATTTTGTAATGAATAACTACTTGGCCCGTTGCAGTTGACATGATGAGTAGATGGCGCTGACGTCACGCAACGATGTATCCGTAAGAGACCTGCAATTATACAGATTAGGTGCGAGTGAATTAAAAAAAAAGCTTCACGTTAATACAGTCATTTTTGTAACAAACTTGAGTAGATAATTATTTTATTGTTTACATTATTGAAGTTGAATACCATTTTACAAAACATTAATAAAGAAGCAACAATCAATATCAGGTAAAAGTTAAATTATATAAATTTATTATGATCGACATTGTATGCTAACGGTACCTCGTAGACAAATCTCAACAAGCAGCACATGTTGCGTTATGTGTCAATCTTGTCAATCAATCATCATCATACCTAACTGGTCGCACATCAATGAATCGTATATTTCTATCTCGCCCTGAAAAATGGCCGTCAAAAAAGACTGATTTTACAAATAAATTTAGAAATTAAAGTTTTCGTGTACTTACAAGTGAAATGTGATTCCATGCGATTAGTTTTTCCTTTTAGAATGGTTTGGGCAACGTATGAAAGCACACGGAGGCATTTTGGTTGCGTTTAACCCGAAAAAATAATTATTTTCTCCTCACGTCACACGTCTCACATATGTCATCCGCGCACGCAATCCCGATTGCAATTGAAGGCAATTAGGCGACGGGGGCCTGATTTTAGCGGTCCACGTTCGAGTGGCGCGTCACCTATCTTCCGCTATTTTACTTTAATCAAAGAGAATAGGCCAACATGGGTTAAGAAAAGTCTCGTGGTTTAAGAGTTATTCGATAATTTAAATTTTTTATTCATAAAATTTGACTTACGTCACTTTCCTTCTCACCAGTATTATAAGGGAAATTTTTAACTGCAATCTGCAATCATTTCTGCTTAGCCCAAAGGTATGACTGGTAGAGAATGCCATATGGCGTGAACTTTACGAAAACCAAAACGGATAATTTAATCTTATTTAATATCTTCATTGGTTCTAATTCGTCCAATGCGCAAATCAGACTTTATTTCTGATTGCTGAAACCACAGAAAATATAATAGTACTACTGAAACTGAAACTGAACTGAAACCAAGTCTGGTTTTGACGTAAAAGCGGCCGAGTCGTGCAACAGCCTCGCTCTGTCTCGCTCTTGCAGTACCTACTAAACTCACCAATCTATCCGTACTCTTTACTCACTCTCATAATGGGGACTGAAACTGAACCACAGAATATATACTGAACTACTGAGAGAGCCGTATTGGACGGTCGTTGTGCTAGTGAACAAAAGATAAGGAGGAACTTGATTTCTGAAGTACAAATTGCATTCATTTAGGAAACCTACTCTACTTTTACATGATGACGAAACGCGACATTTCATTTATTTATATTATTGATACACACAACAAATTACTGTCATAAAATATAAAACATTTCAAATTATTTATTGTATTAGTTGTAGGACATCTTGTCACATATTATTTTATAATATCTGGATTTTGTTGAAAAGAAAAGGGAAAAAAGCTCAAAACACTGATAAAAACAACACCTACATAAAAATAGTACATAGAGTACTGGGATTCGAACCCGCATATTTAAATCCGAGGCCGCCTTACTAATCCGCTGTGCCATCGTGTTATTACTAATAGTAGCGAAATTTACCTTTGTATTTTAGTTACATTATTTTAACCCTATTTTAGTGCTACAGCCACTACAGCAATGAGTTTAGCGCCATCTATTGAGAAAGTAAACACGTAGACTAGTTGCGAGCGATCGACATGCTTTATTCCGTGAAGTCCATCAGTCTACGTAGCGCTATCTACGGCCTTTTACATAGCCCTCTCAATACTTAAATTTAGCCCGGAGATATTAGCCCGATACGGCGGAACCGTTTTCTTGTATGAGATGAGGTATCTGTACTAGTATTTTGCTAGAATTGTGTTTGGTTATTTATGTTCATGTGATGATGATGTTCAGAAATCTTAGAATGTTATAAAACTATTTAAATATTTTACCTATATCCTATTGTTTTAATAAACCTACCATTGTTACCTACCGCTCACGGATGCGATTATCAACATTATTTTGTTTACTCCACCGCCAGTGGCCTATCGATGCCTGCCTGAACTTTTACCGAAATCAAAATAAATTGCATAACCTAATTCGTACTTGCTTAGTTTTTAAAGTTGCTTTATAATCAATGGACAAAATGCGCCATCTATTACCACCGCATAAATATGCCGCAAAGTTTTATCATATACCGACAGAGGGCTCTATGTCGTTTTAGCATGCTTTTATGTGTGCTTTTATGCTTTTTACAACATTTTTACTTTTTGAGGAAAAATTGGGTAGTTTAAAGTTTTATCTGTTTTAAACGACTAAAAATATTTATTTACATATTTTTTGGATGTTATCTTCATGTGTTTTAGGTTTTTAATCCAAATTAATAAACCGTTTAACCGATGCACCGATACGCCTAGCGTCATCTATCGGCCGCGAGAAGAAAAACTCGGTCGCATGGAAGCATCTTTAGACATACTCTTACTAATCTGTGCTCTACTACTACTATAAGTTTAGCGCGGGAAACCAAAAGAGGAAGATGGATTTTGTTTCGTCATTTTACTAATTGTTTTTTTTTCGAGTAACTACTAGAGTTACTACTAGTAGTTACTACTAGTACTAGTACTACTAGTACTTTTTCCTTCACAACCAACTGTTCCCTGCCCTTGCAAATAACCTGTGCTACGTTTCTCGGACTCGATTCCCTGCCCTTGTGATAACCTGTGCTACGTTTTTTGGACTCGATTTCCTCGTGATTTTGGTTGCAATGTCTGTGCCGGTAAATAAAAAGTGTTGTGTTCCCAACTGTGAAAAATCACGTGAGTTAGATACTTATTCTTTCTTTATTTAATTTCGTAATGTCAACATGTATTAATTAAAAAACTCGGGGAGGTTATAGATAACCTCCCCGACGCTGTTCAACCATACTCTTACTAATCTGTGTGTTCAACCTATTTAAGAACATACTGATAGTGTTGCCAACTCAGTGGATTTTCCACTAGTTCTGTGGTTTAGACTATCCTTTTAGCGAAGAAATTTTGGATTTAGTGGCTAGTAGATTTTTCTAGTGTCTTTGATTGTGTTCAGTTAGTGGTAAGGCACCACAAAAACCACTAATTACTCACTAGTTTATATTTACAATATTATAGATTTTATTTCCAAATAACATCAATGCGTATGAGCCCTTAGAACGGAATAAGCTTCAGGTCATTAGATGTTTATATCAACGAGAGATGGCGTAACTTTAGGAAATAACTTTTAAAACTTTATATAAGTATTATAGATTACAGCAGAGGTATGCAGTACTATTATATATTCTGTGCAAGAGCGTTATTGTTTTTTAGCAATGTAATTAATAAACAAAAACAATATCAGCTTTACCACAAAGAAATCAACGAGGCATAACATTTAAACATTTTTTCTTTTTTGTGGTAAAGCCATGATGATAATTATGAAAAATGAATTTGTACCTGTAGTAAATAAATGACTTAATTATGTCAAAAAAGTATCTTAATTAATCTAAAGGTCATTAACGCATTTCAAATATTTACTAACGCACTTTTTTCTTCTTTGTTTATGGTTTTCCGCCAACGTGAAAAAAAATGATCCTAAAGCCATCTAGTGACAGTATAAAATGATGGAAGAAAACGGCTCATTGGTTGGTGAAACTTGTTGTTGTTGTTGTTTCTGTAACTAAGACCCACTTGCGCATGATGACTTAACCCAGAATTACACTAACCCTGGATTAAATCATCATTCCGTGTCTGTCAACGTCAAATGAACTGACTTAGCTTAGCACTTAGCGTAATTCTGGGTTAAATCATGGTGCGGGAGTGGCAAGTAGGCCTTAGTGGTTTTCTGGTGGTTTGCAAGACCTATGGGTGTTTAGTGGTTTTCTGGTGGGCCATGGGACCACATTTGGTGGGTTTGTAAAAATAAAGTTGGCAACACTGATACTGATCGTTGAGCTCAGACTTAATGACCCTTCAGATCGACTTTTTGGCGGGATTATACTAAGTGCGGGCGCGAACTTTTAAAATATTTAATTTAATTGTTTAGAGTGTAAATAGTGTGGTTTCGACCAATTTTAAGACTGCAAGTGTAGTGTACAGTTATTAAAATGCCGGAGAACCCCGGGGGTGACGGCCCCGGGGCCGAGGTACTCCGTCCTACTAAGAGGAAAAAAGACAGTGATGATAAACTTTCTGCGAAAGCCTCGACTAACTCGGACCCAGACTTTTTTAAGCAATATGTTAAACCGGGATATAAACGAGTTTTCACTGAAAATAACAAAACTGTAAATGCAATCTATTGTGTATACGTCGAAGGGGACAAGCTCGGCAACAAAAACCCTCTGGTTATAGCCAGTATATTTCGAAATGAAATTAAAGGGATCACGGACGGAAATATGATATAGTAACAACTCAATATTATGAATCTTTACAATCAGCTGCTATAATTCTTTATACTGAATTGGGTAAACTGTCAATTCTTACTGCTTACAGTCCTCCAAGTGGAGACCGTTTCAAAGTTAACCATCTAAAAAGAATAATAAACAATTTACCCAAGCCACTTTTATTATCTGGAGATCTGAATGCGCATCATGTTGCTTTTGGCTGTCACTCATCCACTGCTAGAGGTAATGCAATCTATGACCTTATTGATGAGTGTGATCTGTGCATTCTTAATACAGGATCTTTAACTACAGTTGGTACTGCCAATCATCGCCAATCGGCAATAGATATAACTTGTGTTAGTCCCACTATAGCCCATTTATGTCAATGGGAGGTTGATGACGACGCAATGGGCAGTTATCATTACCCAACTATTACAGATATTCAAGTCTCCTCTGATGAGTATGTAATAGGCGATCCTTGTGAACGATATATGTTCAAACGCGCCGATTGGATTAAATTTAAATCTGTAACAGAAAATAACTTTAATGACTTGGAAGTAGACATAAACAATCCAATAGAAACTTACAATATTTTTTGTAAAATGTTGACTGACATCATGGATATGTGTATCCCAAAATTCAAAAATAGTTCTAAACACACAGCTAGAAAGCCTGCACCTTGGTGGGATGCTGAATGTGATGCTGCAGTAAATAAAAGTAGGGAAGCTTTAAAACAATTCAGGTTAGATGGTGCCTTAGATAGTTATATAAATTACAAAAAAGTAGATGCACAGAAGAAAATGTTACTGAGAGAGAAGAAAAATAATAGTTGAAAAACACTATCAGAGTCTTTTAATAGATACACACCTGTTAGTACTGTTTGGAATTATATCAGGTAAGCATGGGCGTTTCCACTGAATAGATAAATAAGGTTAGAAACGTTCTGACAGTTCGTTTGTATGAGAACCTGTGTCGCCGGTGGGCGGTACGGCGTTGTTGCTGCAGTGCCAAAAGCACCAATCAATGAATCAACGCATCAATATCACAAACCAATCACACTTTCCGCTGGGAGCTCTGTGATTGGTGTGATTAGTACGTAAAACCAACTACCAATCACAGAGCTGCTAGCTGTGGAACCATCAATCATCATTTCGCTACGTTCATTCTTTAATGTTAAAATACTACGTTGTGGTAAAAGTCGATATTTTAGGTCGATCGATATCGATAACTTCAATTACCGGTGTAATGTATTTTATCAATATGAATTGAAACAAAACCATAAGATTTTAGTTTTGCGTATATAATTTTACGGCACATTTGATCGCATCAAAGGGTTGTACCATTACCTTCCGATAGAAAACAATAAGAAAAAAAGATTGTTATACTTTACTTGAAATAGAGAAAATTAATACTTTTACGTATTGCTTAACATTAATGATTTGATTTAAATAATATTAAAATAAATTAATATTAACATATTTTTTATTTTATTTTTGTCAATAGTTTGATATGTCTGAAAACGCAATGTTTTGACACATGTTTGTGATTGATATTGCTCTCAAGAAGAGAGTTTATTAATATATTTTTTTGTTTCAACAGAATAGTTATATAGACCCTACAGTTTTCCACAGCGACCGGTCGCAAGCGGTCTACTATGTCCAATGCAATCCTGCAAACTTCAGAAGGTCATATTGCCGGTGGACATCCACGCTCTGATGTTGTCGAAGGGTGTGAAACTTTTCTGCAAACTTTTCGTGGGAACGGCCTTTAGGTGTTGTTGATTATGATAGGGTACATATCTACATGGCACTATAGCAATAGCTTACTCTTTCTAGCATCCGAAAGAATTAAATATAATTGACAATAGGCGTACATAGTATTTCCATTTTGTTGTTTAATAAAAAGATAATATCCCCGTATAAGTTTAAAAAACTTTATTTTATTAATAGCAAACAAGAAAAATTAAAACTACATGCAACATTAAAAATAAGAAAATAAATCAGACCCGGTCTACGTGTTGTGTCAAAGGACGTAAAATACATATAAAATTTATCTATAATATATAAATATACTAATTAAAAAGCTGGATTAGTGTATTCATTCTAGATTTAAATGAATGGGCGAAACGGCAAAATTCATGATTTTAGTTTGTTGCTGCTGTGTTATAGCTCCAAGTGAGTACATTATAGAACACAACTCTCCCACCCCCCCAACCCGCCGCTTCACCCCTCCCCCCCTTGATAAAGGTCTCAAATTTCATATTTCCTCTATTTTCAGAAAAACTATACAAGCTAGGACAAAATGGTCAAGGACTAAATTATTTGTCAATAAATTACCTACAAATAAGTATTAACATTCATTTTGATACGAGTTATAGTTTTTAAGCTATGGAGCATCAAAGAGTACTAAAAATGTACGCTTAGCAGAAATACAGCATTTAACACAAAATAAACAATACAATTTATAAATTTTCACAAGAAATGCGTTTCGGTAGTACTTACCTATATAAAACAAATCAGTATCGTCATTGTTATCTTCTAAAGGTTTGTCGAAGCTACTAAGGCCCCAATGTCTGTCATATTTTATGGTGGAACAACGGAATGCAGCTTTAACACATCCACATATTTTTGTAGCCTTTTTTGCAGCTGCATGATATTGTTTTCAGTATCAACTGTAGAGCTTGATCTAAGTATGCATAGAATGCTGACAACCTGAAGAAGGTGGTCTTTTTAACCGACTTCAAAAAAAGAGGAGGTTATCAATTCGACTGTATGTTTTTTTTTTTTTTTTTTTTTTTTTTTGTTTATATGTTACCTCATATCGCAGTCGTTTATGGACCGATTCGAAATTTTTTTTCGCCTACCTAGAGGTTATACCTTCTAGTTGGTCCCATTGTCCCCAAGTCGAGGTCTGATGATGGGATCTGGGTGCAATCGAGGGAAACCCTCAAATTTTGAAGGCACGTATAGTGTTTTTGTACTAAAATCTTAATGTTGACATGTTATTACGTCAACACTGTGTAGAGCTGAGCTGATGGTGGAACTCCTTAACGCTGAGGAGTTCAGTGATTATAAGGACAGAACTTATGAAAGGTAATTAGTAGCTTCTAAAAGAACAGAGTCAAAAGGTACAACCCCATCCCCTCCCCCCTGCTATAATCACTAAAAATTTACAAATAAAATTAACTTTTACAAAAAAAGAAAAAACCGACTTCAAAACCAAAATGCACTAAAAAGTCTTAAATAAACTCTTGAAAGGACTCCATTTTAGGCAAACCATTTCTTTTTGGAGTCGGTGCCATCGCATTGGCTGTCTTCTCACTTTGATGAACGACTATCTCAAGCACCACCTTAAGCGTCATCTATCTGGGCACCGACTCCAAAAAGAAATGGTTTGCCTAAAATGGAGTCCTTTCAAGAGTTTATTTAAGACTTTTTAGTGCATTTTGGTTTTGAAGTCGGTTTTTTCTTTTTTTGTAATTTCATAATAAAACCGTATTGGTCTTGAGAGTTGGTCTTAAAAAGTGAAGTTGAAGTACCTAAATGTTTCGTAACACGATAATACTTTTTTAGGTTTGCTTAGCCCCATACTTTGCAAGAATATATGTTTCTCCTGCCTTTTTACATCCTCGCGTTAGGCATCAGGAGTTATTGTATCTTGCAAGTCGATGTTTTTACCAAGCAGAATAGACTGAACCTTTCCTGTACCTTAGAATGCCGATATTATGTAGTATGTCGAAAAGACATTGTTGTAGGTTGGGCAAGACATTGATCTATTGGTTATTTTACTGGGACTGACTCCACCACGTAAGAATATATTCTACTACATCGGCATTCTACAGCAAAGGAAAGGTTTAGTCTTTCCTGTTTGGTAAAAAGTCCGACTTGCAAGATACAATAAACGTTTTAAATAACCCGGATGTCTCACGCAAGCAGATAGAAGAGGCAGGAGAAAGATATATTCCCGGATAGTATCATAGTAGGTACCTAAAAAGTATAAACGATATACGATAGTTCCACTTTTACAAAAACATTGATCTGAAGAACAATACGGTGGTGATATTATCAAAGTTTCCACCTTCTTCAGGAGCTGCTTGTCAGCATTCAACACATCGAGCCATGACCGCCGTCTTAATGTAAGCGACAAAAACCAAACTTTACAGGAGGAGGTTTTTTCAGAATATCTTTGCCTATAACGGTGCGGGTAAGTAGAAATTTAACATATGTTAATATTTTTTGAAGATTAATGTTTTAGGGGAAGAATTTTTTTTTAAAGTCTGGTTTATGAAGGTTTTTTGTCGCTTACAATGTTTTTGCCCGCCATTCCAAAACAATTTATTCATCCTTCTGGCGTTTACGATACCCCTACGATAAATTTTATCTGCGTGAAAATGAAGCGCAAATGACAGGAAACAATTTTCAATTAAAGTTTTTTTATTTCAAATTTGGAAATTTTTATCATCATCATCATCAGCCAAAGGACGTCCACTGCTGAACATGCCTCCCCGACGGCTTTCCACATCGACCGGTTGTGAGCATCCAGTGCGATCCTGCGATCTTTACAAGGTTGTCTGTCCATCTTGTCGGTGGACGTCCTACGCTGCGCTTTTGGTCGAAGGGTCTCCAATCTAGAACTATTCTGCCCCATCTGCCATTAGTTCTACGCTCTATGTGCCCTGCCCACTGCCACATGAGCTTACTGATTCGTAGGGCTATGTCCGTAACTTTAGTTCTTCTACCTATCTCCTCATTTCTGATTCGATCTCTTAGAGAAACACCGAGCATAGCCCTCCCCATCGCTCGTTGTGTGATTTTGAGATTCTTTATGAAGCCCATAGATAGAGACCACGTTTCTGATCCGTATGTCATCACCTGTAACACACACTGGTTGAAGCCTTTCGTCTTCAGACACTGAGGTAGTTGAGACGAGAAGACGCTCTTGCGCAGTTTCCCGAACGCTGCCCAGCCGAGTTGGATTCGTCGATTGACCTCTTTCTCAAAGTTGGGCCTACCTAATGGGATCACTTGTCCAAGGTAGACGTACGCGTCGACAACTTCGAGAGTTGATTTCCCAACAGATACCGGAGTGGGTACAACACGGGAACTCGACATAATTTTTGTCTTTTCCATGTTCATTTTAAGACCCACTTGTTGGAATACTCGGTCGAGATCTTCGAGCATAGTGCCAAGATCGTCCAGCGTCTTTGCCACAACGACTATATCATCGGCAAACCGGAGATGTGTGATGTATTCGCCATTGACGTTGATGCCGAATCCTTCCCATTCCAGGAGCTTGAAGACGTCTTCCAATGCCGCTGTAAACAGTTTCGGAGATATAACATCTCCCTGTCTTACACCTCTTCTCAGTGGAATCGCCCTCGTATTCTGTTCCTGTACTCGGACCGACATGGTGGCGTTGTTATAAAGACACTTTAACACCTCTATATACCTATAATCTATGTGAAACCGCTGAAGAAACCGAAGCACCGCCCAAGTTTCGATCGAATCAAAGGCCTTCTCATAGTCCACAAACGCTAAGCATGGAGGCATATTATACTCCTCTGACTTCTGTATAATTTGCCTATACGTATGGATGTGGTCTATGGTACTATACCCTTTTTGGAATCCGGCTTGTTCGGGAGGCTGGAAGTCATCAAACCTACGTGCGAGACGATTCATGATGACCCTTGAGAGCAGCTTGTAGACATGGCTCAGGAGTGAGATGGGTCTATAGTTCTTCAATAAGGTTTTGTCTCCTTTTTTAAAGAACAACACCACCACACTCCTGTTCCATGCCTCAGGCGTGATGCCCTCTAGCAGCACGGAATTAAAGAGTTTCTGAAGGACTTTGAGTACCGGTGTTCCACCCGCTTTCAGAAGCTCTGCTGTGATTCCGTCCTCGCCAGGTGCCTTGTTGATTTTAAGCTGTTTTAGGGCCATCCTAATCTCGTAGAGGCTGATGTCCGGGATGTCTTCAGTTTAGTGTCGGGTCAGGGTAGCTCTTGCACTTATCTTTTTTGGGCAAATATAATCCAATATTAAAATCCGTTTTGAAAATATGGCGAAATACTCTTTTTGACAATATTTCGGACTGAAGTTTATTCGCTTTTAGGTATGCAACATACATCTTGTACAAATTTGAGACGTTCTTGCAATCTATAGTCGTTATAAACAGGTAATTATAATTAAACAGCGAAAACAATGCAGAGAGATGCTGCTCACGCCACATTCTTCACCGGAATGACTTGTAGAGACATGATTTTCTTTACGTTTCGGCGTGATTTCAATGTACTATGTCGGTTGCGATAACAAGTGCAGGAGCTTACGATACAATTTTAACCTGGTAAATTACATACAATCACATTTGACACTGTCGGTTACTATAATTTTTGAAAATTACTGATGCTTACGACAAATGTTACTTGTGCTGTAACTTTGTAACGGTTTGGTTTGGCGGGAACTGTTAATGTGGCCTAGTCCGTTGTAGTTTAAAACGTGATTTGCGATAAAAAAGCACTTTTCGTAAAAATGTCGCTTACGATAAGTCGGCGGTCAGGGCTCGACATACTTTTCATCAAGTTCAATTATGGCGAGCAAATTCATTCAACCCAGAAAACTGAAGCTGGAAAAAAATAGTAACTTTGTACCTTAAATACCACATAGGCACCAGCTCCACAGTAGATACTGAAAATAGTATCATGCAGCTGCAAAAAAGGCTACAAAAAATATGTGGATGTGTCAAAGCTGCATTGCATTTTTCCACCATAATATGACAGACATTGGGGCCTTAGTTGCTTCGACAAACCTTTAGAAGATAACAATGACGATACTGATTTGTTTTAGATAGGTAAGTACTACAGAAACGCATTTCTTGTGAAAATTTATAAATTATATTGTTTATTTTGTGTTAAATGTTGTATTTCTGCTAAGCGCACATTTTTAGTACTCTTTGATGCTCCATAGCTTATAAACTATAACTCGTATCAAAATGAATGTTAGTACTTATTTGTAGGTAATTTATTGACAAATAATTTAGTCCTTGACCATTTTGTCCTAGCTTGTATAGTTTTCCTGAAAATAGAGGAAATATGAAATTTGGGACCTTTATCAAGGGGGGAGGGGTGAAGCGGCGGGTTTGGGAGGTGGGAGAGTTGTGTTCTATAATGTTCTCACTTGGAGCTATAACACAGCAGCAACAAATTAAAATTATAAATTTTGCCGCTAAAAAATCTAGAATGAATATACTAGATGTTTTTGTTTGTTTGTTTGAACGCGCTAATATCAGAAACTATTTGTCTGGTTATAAATTATGTCAGATACATTTTGAGATAGCATATTTATAGGGGAAGACTATAAAAGTAGTAATGCGTATGGGCTTATAAAAAATGCTACGATTTATGGGAACGGTAAAACTTAGACGCGCGAACGAAGTCGCGGGAGGGTGCTATATTATTATAAATAAATACTAAACAATATTTATTTTAACTAATTAATAATGTTTTAATCTCCTAAAACATCAGTAGGGAAATTGCCATTTATCGATATTTTTACTGTGCCGTGAGCTACATCCCTATCGTTGTGTACGCAAGCGAACCAAGCAAATTGGATGCGATACATTGCGTGCTAAGGTAGCAATTTTGTTAGTAATGTGCGTGCACAGTCATTAATGAGTATTTTTTTAAATACTTGGTGCAACAAAATCGCTGTTCTTGCAGAATATTGGTGCAACGCTCTTGTCACGCGACTGAAGTACTGCTCGTGCATATGCTCACAACTAGCTCACCTCTGCTGCACTGACCGGGGCATTTCTAACCTTATTTATCTATTCAGTGGGCGTTTCCGTTTTTCTAGGCAAACCGTTACATAACCGATATGTAGTTTGCATATCGATATCTATATCCGTTTTCAGGTAACGATATGAGATGAAACGGTTCTTTTCACTTATGGTTATTTCTAACTAATAAGTTATTCAAAACTTTCAAAACGTAAACTACTACACTGCTACTACTAAACTCCGAACGCACGCTACGATATACGATATGTATAAGTAGTTACTTAAATAAATAACTATTATTGTCACAATTACGACGATTTTCCTTCATGCTTTAACTAGACCTATGACAAGCAGAAAAATTAAATAAATTGCGCTGTGCATTGCATAATTTCAATGAAATGAATTGTTAAATAATACTGCACTTATTTGCAATTGCATCAATAAAAGATCTTAGCAACAAACAAATCAGGCGCAGCATGTGCCACTCAAGGTCAAGGACACGCCAAAAGTAAAAAAATATTAACCTAATATCACCAAATACACCAAGCAATAACAAACATTAAAAGTTACAGAGAAAACTCAACTTGAATTTAAACTCAACACAATAATGAATTAGCAACAAAATAATGAATTTAATAAATTAAACCTTATTGAGTTGTAATAAGGAAGTTGAAAAACACCGACCGACCAGCGATACCGATATCCTGAGCCGATATCATATTCGCTTCGTCTCTTTTACTCTTATTTAAGCATGCGTGTGTAAAAGGGACGGCGCGAATATAACGAGAAGAGTGAAGTTTTGGATATGGATAGTTTTGCGTAGTTTCGGTTTTGACGTACCGTTATGGTTTTTCATAACTTGTCCGAGTATAAGTTTTGCGTTTGCATCGGTTTGATAGTTTTTATAATAACTGTTACGTAGTTAACCCATATCGGTTTTCAGTTACGTTTTGATATAACTTACTCATGCCTAATATCAGGAGATTTAAGGGTATTTCATTGCATAATAAATCACGGAATGATGAGTGGCTGCCAGCTTTATGGACAAGTTTGCGCCTTCAGATCCACCTGAAAAGCAGATAGATAAGGATGTTTTAGATAGTCATTTTCAGCAAAGTGGAGACAGTGAAGCAAAATTTCTGTCTGAACCTTTTTCGTGGCAGGAACTTCTAAATGCAATATCAAGTAGGAAAAATACTAGTCCTGGCTTAGACAGTATAACTTATGAAGTACTGAGGAATATGCACCCAACAGCACAAAGTAAGCTACTTCAATGGACACTGTTATGCAAAAGGGTGTCAAGTGACCTAAAATCAGGTATGGATTTATTGGTACCACTGGATTCGCAAAAATGTCCTCTAACTGGTCGCCCAAAGGTCGAACTTCGGAAAAATTTATATTAAAAGTTATCTCACAAAATAACGTATTGCGAAACAACCCATTGAGTATACTGATACATGCAAAAAGGTTTCATGTGTTCTTAATACCGTTTAGCGATTTATTATTGCTGAATTTATTTTAACAAAAAGGTTTCAAGTCCATGTTTATTAATGGAAATACTAAAATTATTGTGTTCTTTGAATTGTTGATCTGTCAGGTTTAAACAGCTGTCGTTTTTTCTTGCACAGATCTTTAAATAATGACTAAATAGACCTTAGTTTAAGATTTTTGACCAATGAATAGGACGACAAGTCATCCTAGTCATAATTCCTTTAAAAAGATTATTCAACCTACTAACTCCTAAAAATCTATCCAGTTTGACTTACTTTAAACAAAATCATCTATGTATTCCAAAATCCTTATAATAGAAGAGAATTTCTTTTTGAATTAACTTTTTAAAAAATACAGATTTTTCTAATGATTTTACGAAGGCATCTTATTATTTTTGAATAAAATAATAGTGACCTATGGATGTAAGAGTCCTAAGATTAATATCTGTATTTTTAATAATCAAATCTGGCAAAAAGAAGCAATTTACTGCGGTTTTGGAAGTACATAGTACATACAAATTAAAAACAGAGTACATTTTTGAATATAGGTCTTGATTGATCAAGCTATCACCTGGAGTTGTATTTTATACTGATTTCGCCATGGGCAGACTGTTTATTGATAATCAAGTATTACAAAATGCATAGAAATACGCAGATTAAATTACGAATAGCAAAAATCCAGAAAAAGTGTGTAGATTTACTAGAACGTTAGAATTATTGAAAGTAACGCTTTTTATAAACTTCTACAAAATAAAACAAACGAAATTTTAATGAAGAAATCATAAAAATATAGAGAACTGTGTCGTTGAAACTGTTTGACTATAAAACTAATACTAATAGGATTCTTAAAAGAGTTTTGCAAAAGGGATTTAAAGTACTTTAAAACCTTTTAGCAAATTATTTGCAACGATATCCTATTAAAGCAAAAAGGTTTTAAGTGTTTTAATTGCATTTATCTACTTGTATAATTATAATTCACACAAATGAACATCAAATACAAAAAATATACATCTCATTCTGTAGTTATGCCAATTTCCAGTGACTGTCAGGTCTGCCTGTGTGGTCGCTAGATTTGGATGAAACATATTGAGAAATTTAGTACCTAATTGGTACTATTTGGTACCTATCGATAAATAAATAGTACCTCAGCCCTTTGAATATTATATCATAAGTCTTATACACAGGCCATCCTGACGTCAGGTTGGCCTGTATGAAATCATATTGGGGTTTCTGCTATAGGTATCATTCTGGAACCTATGCTAGCATTTAGTACCTAATTGGTACCTGAGAAAATATATATTACATTTTGAAATATCATGATATTTTTTTAGATTTTGGATTTTTTAGATTCCCCATAATTCATCTTTGATCCCTTTTACTACTCGTTTTTAATCATTTATATGTTACTGGCGAAATTTGTTCCCCCCCTATGTCCTATTTAGGGCATCTACGAATCCAACAAATTTAAAATCATGAAAATCGGTCCACCAGTTCTCGAGTTATAGTGGTATATATAAGTGGTGTAACTTACACGACTTTCTTTTATGTACATAAAAGACTAGCAAATCCAGCGAACTTCGTTTCGTCCCGGTCCCGTTTTATGGTTATTATGCTATTCGGGACCCAGAAAAATCCAACAAAGTAAAAATCATGAAAATCGGTTCACCCGTTCTCAAGTAATAAGTTTATAAGTGATAATTTTCATTTTCATTAATTAATGATGAGTGAAATTATCTGCTGATTGGGTTAATCTGTTGTTTGAGTTTTATCTGGTAACATTTTCATGACATTTAATCATTTTAATTTTGAAAAAAGATTTGGAAATTGAATTGTTTTTAAATAAAATGAATATTCATGTTCTCTGCATAACTGAGCACTGGCTCAAGCAGCATGAACTAATGTTATCGATAGATAATTATAATCTTATTAGTTCGTTCACTAGGGAGACTGCAATTCACGGCGGGACACTTATATTAATTAATAATAAATTTAAATGTAAAGAGCGAAAAGACATAGTGTCTCTCACGATTGAGCGAACTATTGAGATATCGTGTGCGGAGCTGGACGACTACATTACTGTCTGTGTTTATAGACCGCCAAGTGGAAACTTTAAATTATTTGAATCTGTAATGGAAAATGTGTTAAATAAAATATGCAAAACTACAAAGAAAGTAGTTGTATGTAGAGATTTCAATGTGGACATAATAGATATTACGGAGGAACATCGCGTTAGGTTTTTGAGCACTTTCAAATCATTTGACCTCACTCCATTATTTGCTGAGCCCACTAGAGTAACTCCTACAACAGCTACTTGCTTAGATAATATTTTTTGTAACTGTAAAATCATCAATCAATCTATTATTAATTTTGTAAAATCAGATCATTGCGGGCAGATAGTTACACTACAGAACCGTTTAATTTCACCCCGTCTTGAAATAAAATGCAGGCCGGTCACTGCATCTCGTAAGGACAAATTTAAAAACCTTATAAGTGATAAACTACCGTTTATACCTTTTGATAAACAAAATGCTAGTGACTTGTATGATCAGTTATTTCAGGTAATTAAAAAACAATTTGATATTATTTTCCCTCAAAAGAAAATAGTTATTAATAACTGTAAACCGAAATTCAGTGACTGGGCTACTCAAGGAATTTATACAAGTAGGAAAAAAATGTTTGAAATGTATAACGAAAAAGCATATAGAAAGGATCCATCGTTTCATGAGTGCCTTAAGCGGTACTCAAAAATTTTCAAAAGAGTTTGCTATGTAGCTAAGTCGAATTACATACGCGATAAAATTAAAAAATCTAGTAATAAGATCAAAGAAACTTGGAATATTATAAATAAAGAAACATGTAAAACGAAATCTCATGATAACAAATTTAGTTTAGAAATAAATAACAAGCTTATTAAATCTGATGATGAGGTAGCAAACGCTTTTGAGGATTATTTCTGTAATATTCCTATAGAGACGACTAAACAGTTGAGTTCTTGCTCACTTCAGGCGAAATCATTACTAGTGTCGAGTGTTGATAGGTGCGAATCCTCATTTAAATTCAGATATATTGGTCCTTCAGACATCGTAAAAACATTTAAAGAACTAAAACAAAAGAAAACAGAGGATAAATCGGGTATATCAATAGACACAATAAAACCCATTATACCTCTAATAGCTCCTTACTTATCTTATATCTTTAACGAATGTATTGATCAAAATCAGTTTCCAAATTTATTGAAACATAGTAAGGTTGTACCTTTATTTAAATCAGGAGACAAAAGTGACCCCAGCAATTTTAGGCCAATTTCAATATTACCCACAATAAGTAAAATTTTTGAAAAACTCATTTTTAATCAATTACTTTCCCATTTTAATCTAAATAATTTACTACACGAAAAACAGTTTGGGTTCTCTAAAGGTAGAAATACAACTGATGCTGGGGTAGCACTCATCAGACACATTCTTGATGCTTTTGAAGACAAACATGATGCTGTAGGTGTATTCTGTTATTTATCAAAGGCGTTTGATTGTGTAGACCATCAAACACTGCTCATTAAGTTGGAACACTATGGTGTCTCGGAAAACTCAACAAGGTTGTTAAGTTCATACCTATCAGGTAGAATACAATCAGTTAACATAAATGGTACCTACTCTTCTGGTGCCCCCCTTCAAATGGGAGTGCCCCAGGGCTCAATATTGGGGCCCTTACTCTTCCTAATATATGTAAACGACCTACCATTTTATTCCACAAATCTTTGTGAGATAGTTTTGTTTGCTGATGATACTTCTTTGATTTTTAAAATGAAAAGACATGAAGAAAATTTTGACGAAGTAAACAATACTCTCTCCAAAGTATTGAATTGGTTCACCACCAATAACTTGTTACTGAATGCAAGTAAAACTAAATGTATAAAATTCACTTTGCCTAATGTAAAGCAACTTACACCAAATATTGTACTAAATGGTAACAATCTAGTCTTAATGGACTCCACTGTATTTTTGGGCATTACACTTGACTCAAAATTACAGTGGGGACCTCATATTGAAGCCCTAGCTGGAAGGCTAAGCTCAGCTGCCTTTGCAGTTAGAAAAATTAGGTATCTGACTGATGTTGAAACGGCGAGGCTTGTATATTTTAGTTAATTCCACAGTATTATGTCTTTCGGTTTTCTCTTGTGGGGTTCTGCTACAGACATTGAAACCATATTTATTTTGCAGAAAAGAGCCATTCGTGCTATTTATAAACTTAGTCCTCGTGACTCCCTGAGAGAGGTCTTTAAGAAAATCAACATATTAACTGTGGCTTCTCAATACATTTTTGATAATATAATGTACGTCCGTAAAAATTTAGATAATTTCATGAAGAAAAGCGACATTCACCCATATAACACACGAAATAAACACAAGCTTGTCGTTCCTAACTTCAGATTAGTTAAAACTAGTAATTCTATTACTGGTGGGGAACGGTTGACACCGAGTAAGAACACCTTCTTCTAGTTCAATATGAGCGTATAATAGAAAAAGCCACAAAACCGTTACAAAATTGACCGGGAGCGACCTGGGTTTAGTCTCGCGGAGCGGTGGGCCGACTGACAGTGCATTCAAAAAAAATGGCCGCAGCGCGTACGTTCCCCGCCCCCGCTCCCCGCAATAGGGATGTGCACCGCGCGTCGCCTACACGCCCCACCCCAGTGCTGCTTCACCAGCACTCATCTTCCATAGGTACTGGGGCGACGCGTGCAACCGACCGCCGAAGCACTTTACCAGATTTAATCTTAATATCTAACATTCTTATTCGACCGTCCTTGCCTGGGAAAACCGACTGAACGATGCCCTTCAGCCACATGTTTCTGGGTGAGTCCGGATCTACGATCAAACAAAATTCCCCGGTTCGTAAAGGCCTAGACTCCTGGTTCCACTTCTTGCGTGGAAGTAACGTGGGAAGAACCTCCTTTACCCACCTTCGCCAGAAGATGTCCGCCAACCTCTGAGACTCACGCCACTGATTGCGCAAGAACGGACTGGAGTTGTCAAAAGCCCCTAAAGTAGGCAGATTGGAAGTAGTGCCCAAAAGAAAATGATTAGGCGTCAATGATTCCGCACTAACTGGGTCCACGGACACATGCGTAAGCGGTCTACTATTGACCACACATTCGACCTCTGACATCAAGGTGGCGAGCACCTCATCACGCGGGGCTTGCTCTCTAAGGGTGACCTTTAGGGCAGCTTTTACGCTGCGAATGAGCCTTTCCCATGCCCCACCCCAATGAGGACTCGCGGGCGGTATGAAAGTCCAACTGGTCCCGTAATTTAGAGCTGCATCTTTTAAAACATTTTGATCGAGCTGCTTAACTGATTCTCGGAGTTCAGCATCTGCACCTCTCAGGTTGGTGCCATTGTCCGAGTACAAATGCAGGGCCAACCGCGCCTCGCTGCCATTCGGCGTAGTGCCATAATTAAGGAACTTGACGTGAGCGTGCTGACTAATTCTATATGGACTGCTCTTACCGTCAGGCAAGTGAAGAGCACCCCATAACGCTTTTCCCTTCGCCTTCCTAATGTCACATCCATGGGGCCGAAAAGATCTACCCCACAATATGTAAAAGGTCTTTGTCCGTGAGCTACGCGTGCTTTAGGCAAATCACCCATCCTAGGTACCAGCGGAGACGCTTTTCTGATGCGGCAGAACATACATTTAGACGCGACATTCTTAACCGTTGGACGCAGCCTTGTGATCCAGTACTTCTGTTTAAGTTCATTAACAACTGTTTCCTGACTAGCGTGATGAAACCTTTTATGGTAATGCATAACGATTAATTTTGATACATGATGATGTCCATCTAGAATAATTGGTTTCTTAACATCATCTGCAACGCCTATAGCAGCGTCAACGCGGCCGCCGACGCGCATCACACCGTGCTCGTCTACAAATGGTGACAAGGTAAGTAATTTACTTTTCCTATCAACGCACCGGTCAGCTGATATAGCAGTTAATTCGTCACCAAATGATTGCCGCTGCGCTCGACGTATCAACAAAGTTTCTGCTTGTCTCATTAATTCGTCGTCCGTGATTTGGGTAAGTTTTCTACATTTGTTTATAAAGGTAAGTACGTAAAACACTGATTTAATTAAACGCAACCAACTCGAAAAGCGAGACGCATCCGGGACAGGTAAGTCAATAGGGTTTGTCTGAATATGGTTTACTATTTCTAATTTACTTTCATCTGTTTCAGGCGTACATGCATCGGTGGGCCACGCGCATTCCTTCTCGTAAAGAAAGGTGGGCCCGGTTAACCACTCGTTCTGTAACACGGAACAATCATACGACTCCCTAGTACCGTGATCCGCAATGTTTAGGTGTGTAGGTATGTAGTGCCACTCAGACGCGCGCGATAACTCATCTATTTCACCTAAGCGGTGAGCGACATACACTTTATAGTTTCGCGAATCATTCCTCAACCAGTGTAAGACTGTAGTCGAGTCGCACCAAAAATGACGACTAACAATACGTAACCGGTGTTCCTTAACAATGGTATCCGCTAGTCTGGCGCCGAGCAAGGCCGCCTGTAGTTCTAGTCTAGGTATAGACACATGTTTCACGGGAGCAACACGACTTTTCGCGGCCACGAATGTACAACGCACCCCCGTATCGCTATTCCAGCGCCAATATGCTACGGCACACATCGCCTTAGTTGACGCGTCTGTAAAAACGTGTAATTGCAAATCGTCATAACAGCTGTTTACATTTCCGGACGGTGCCGGCGCCGTAGGGGTGGCGGCCGCGGCCTGTCGCGCGGAGTTTGTTGTACCTATTGCGCCCACGCACTGATAATGTCGCGCGAAACTAATTTTACTCACATCATTTAACTGAGTTACCCACGCTAACCATTTATTGTGTAACTTATCAGGCAAAAGGTCATCCCATCCCAGACCGAGCGTCCATGTATCCTGTAATATTAGTTTACCTGTCAATGTAAACGGCGATAGGTATCCGTAAACGTCATAAATGGACATAATAACACGTAACAACTGACGTTTGGTAGGTCGCTGTGACCCGTTCATTATATTCATCGGTAAGTTTTTAAATGATAAATCGAACCTCAATGTATCATCCTTAGGTTCCCACAACAAACCGAGCGTGCGTTGGCTTAGCTGATTTTGATTGAGTTTAAATGCCACCGCAGCTGAACCTAAAGATTCCTTAGGGATAGTATCCAAGACAGACTCACAATTACTGTTCCAATTACAAATGTTAAATCCTCCCTCATTGTGTATAAATCGAATATCTTTTACAAGGTCAATAGCAATATCTTTATCGGGCAAACTATCAATATAATCATCCATATAATGTTGTTCACAAATAGCCTTCACAGCTGACGGCATAGATGACTGAAATAACTGGGCATTCTTATTTTTAACATACTGGGCAATGAATGGCGAACAGTTCGCACCAAATATCAAAGATGTCATACGATAGGTTTTTAACAAACTTTGGCTATCGTACCGCCATAAAAATCTAAGCGCGTCTTGATCTTCCGACCTAATCTGAATACGTAAAAACATATCTTTTATATCACCTGTCACGGCTATGGAGTATTCACGGAACCGTAACATGATGCCAAACAGAGACACAAGGAGATCGGGGCCTGTCAGCAGGCAATCATTTAGTGACACGCCGTTAGATTTCGCCGCAGCATCAAACACTAACCTCAGCTTTCTTTTGTTGGGGTTATCGACCCCAAAATGAGGCAAGTACCAAGCCTTTGGAGACATGCTCACGCCAAGTACTTCTTTAGCAAAGTCGTTATCAAACAAATGATTAATCCTATCTGTATACCTAAATGCATAAACGGGATTCGCCTTCATTTTTCTCTCAACATTATGAAACCTGTTTAACGCATGCGGATAAGAGTCGGGCATCGAACCCTGCTCATTCTTCCAAGGCAACCCAACAGACCATCGGCCATTGCACAATACAGCGGTCCGCTCTAAAACTTCAAGGGCGCGTACATCTTCTGCGTTCTGTCTAGGCTTCCCACTCACTCCCATCGACTCAAGAGAAAAAAAATTACGTACGTCATCGTGGATTTCCTGAAGCACCGAGCGCTCCGTAGTCTCGCCGCCGGTACTCAACAACAAGGCACTATCACTGCGTTGCGCGCGCGCCGGGAACGAATCCGGGACCCTACCGTGCACGCACCAACCCAAAGGCGTACGAGTGGCAATCGGTTCATTTGGTTTTCCCACGACAATATCTATAGGTAAAAGCAAGTGATTATTATCTTGGCCGATTAACATTTCGGGTTTACATTTTTCAAAAACAAAACAATTTCGTAATTTTTGTATGTGTGAATATCTAGAACAATCAATAGATGATAAATTCTGTATTGGTAAATTAAGTTGCTCAACACTTCTAGCATTTACATTAAATATCTCAGTATTATCATCGGAAGACACATCAATGTTTACAATCTGTGATTCACAAATAACATTATGATTATTCCATGCCCCGCTCACACGCAGGGTCTGTTTCTCGCCAGTTACACCTATTTTTGCCGCCAAGCTAGCGCTTATAAGAGACACAGTTGAGCCATCGTCCAGTAGTGCTGTTGTTCGGACGGCGCCGTGAGGCCCGCGCACAGTTATGGGAATAACTTTTAACAAAACATTAAAGGTACTTACGTTTACGTTTGTTACCGTCTCTGATTGCGTGTCACTCCTCGACGATGACTCAAGCTGGCACTGCTCGTTGACGTTAACACACTCGCTGGTGGCGCTACTGTTTTGGGCAGGCTTGGAAACATCGTAATGTAACAGAGCGTGGTGAGGCTGACCGCAAGCGTTCTTATCACATACAGGTGCGGTACACGTATTACGATCGTGCCGCGTAATTAGACACTTAAAACATAAACCCTGACGCTTAACAAATGACCATCTATCTCTACGCAGCGATTTTTTAAACTTCTTACAGTTCGGTAACGAATGATTTGAAACGCGACAATACCTACAACGATCACTTTCACTTTGCGCACTTTGCACTAATGTCGTTTGCGGTTGCACTAAGTTAACACTATTTTCTTGTTTACGTTTGAACACTTCGTTATGCCGTATGTTGAGTAGATTGATGTTAGAGGATGAAATTTTAACTGCTTCTTCGTTCAAGAATCCAGATAGCTTCGTGAGTTTAGGTACCAAACTGTCTCTTGAGGTATGACAGTAATCCGCCCATTTGGACAGCAAAACTGTAGGCATCTTTGAGAGAATTGTTTTTGTGATGTTCGTGTCGTGCAGGTATTCGGTGCGGCTAAGGGCACAAACAGCTGCTACGAAGTTTTTGATCTTTATAGAAAATTGCACTAGGTATTTGTGATAATCTAGTGGCAGCGCCTGTAATCTGTTTATTTCCCATTCTATGCGGGATAAAATGACATCCGGGTTACCAAATTGCAATTCTAGCGTGGACATCACTTCCTCGGCAGATGTACTGGTTACTAATAGCGCAGTTACAGCTTCTTTAGCGGCTCCTTTTAGGCATTTTCTCAAACGCCATAAATTCTCTGTGGGGCTGAACTTACATACTGCAGTAGACTCCTCGTAAGTCTGTTTGAAATGCAGCCATTCCATTGGGTCCCCACTGTAAATAGGTAATTCCTTCGGTGTACTCAGGCGACTTAGCAAGTTGGTACTAGGGCCGGCTTCGGCCGTCGATGTGGCAAGATCACGAAGTGCAGTGGCCAATTGGTGCACAGCATCCTGGTTACCCGAACTGACTTCCGGGTATTGGGGTTTGACAATCTCGTGGATAGCCTGTGCTTTATGCAATTCCTGCTGACTGCGGTCAATCCACTTGCCTACATCATTCATGGAGCACCGTGAACTTGAGCGTGAACTGTATTCTTCGATTTCAGCTAAGTCTGCGGCCAGCCGCTTATCTATGAGCTCCTTTTCAATCCGCGCTTTTTCTTCAGCCGCTCGCAGTTCCAGTTGCAATTTACGAGCGCGAACAGAAGAACTCGACGATTTTTTACTTACTGCGCGCGGGTAAGTCTCGATTTTCATTTTTGCGACACTGCAGGTGGGGCTCTTTTCCTCAGCGGTTTGTTCAATAACATCGCTTTCTGGTTTCATGTTTTCAGGTTCATTCGATTGGTGTTTCTTGTTACGAGCTGTGCCACGTGTGTTCACCATTTTACTTGGCGGAGTATGAAACATCCGACTTGCGCCGTTCCAACTACAAGATCCGCTCGAAGACCACTTATTACTGGTGGGGAACGGTTGACACCGAGTAAGAACACCTTCTTCTAGTTCAATATGAGCGTATAATAGAAAAAGCCACAAAACCGTTACAAAATTGACCGGGAGCGACCTGGGTTTAGTCTCGCGGAGCGGTGGGCCGACTGACAGTGCATTCAAAAAAAATGGCCGCAGCGCGTACGTTCCCCGCCCCCGCTCCCCGCAATAGGGATGTGCACCGCGCGTCGCCTACAAATTCGTTTATGGGAAATTGTATAAAATTCTTTAATAATATACCACACAATCTTGTCGAATTGCCGGTTGATAAATTTAAGAAACACGTTTAAAACACGCTTATGTCTAAAGGTTCAAGACTATCTAAACGACACGAATGTGTGGTCCGTCCAGCCTGCACCGACTGATGTACTTACCTTTGATGATTTCGATTTTACGGCAGCTAGTGGTGACAGAGTTTTTTCCGGCGTTTCTTCTCAGCACTTGCCTAATTGTCTGTGTTCTGTCTCGAAGCGCTGGTAGGGCCCAAAAGATAAGGAGACATGTTTCGGCCCTTTCAGGGCACATTTATTTTTATTTTTTTCACTGTATATTTTGACGTTCATAAGTGTCATTTCATGACCTAAATTGAAATAAAGATTTTGAATTTTGAATTTTTGAATTTTGAACTGTCAGCTTTTATTATGATCCTGAGAAAGGTAAAATATTGAGATTTTTTTCAAAAAAATGCCTCCCTTGCTAATGTTTTGAGTGAAACTTGTTTTTTCCACCCGGAATGTAGCACTATTAGAGTATTCTGTAATCTGCATTAAATGTAGAAAGGAGGCGGTCGGCGCGCCATACATTGCTTGCCCCAAAAGTAAAAATCCATGCGTCACGACCAAAACTAATTTTATGGGTTCGTTTCTTCGCCTTTTAAAATAATATAAAGTAATATAAGCCGTAAATAGCGGGGTTTTCACATAAAACGAAATAAATTGTGTGGGTTCAATCTCTTGCACAGGTCTTTCTAGATCATAGCGCCATCTGTGTCGAAAACCCGCAATCTAGGCCACCAAAACTCAAACATAGAAAACTGCCCCGCTAGGGTGCGTGACGCGTGAAAATAACGATGACGCAAACAATAGCCAACGAAAAGAAGTTCCTTGTCACAGTTTTTTTTTCAAGTTTTAGGAAGAGGTTGGTAGGTTTAAAGGTTAGTACCCATGGGAGGCAAACGTCATCTTCCTTCTTAAAATAGCGATTGCGAGCGCTTACTTATTTAACTAACTGCCACATGGCACAGTATGACACAATATGCCATTTCGTTAAGCGGTCGTCAGTTTGCTTATAAGTGCTCGAAACCGCTATTTTCTGCCAAACAACAATTGTTGGGGACAGGAAATTGTATTCAATAGTTGTCCTATTTTTTTTGTAGATTTATATGCCGCTAGATAAAAGCAAAGTAAATTAACAATATTGTATTAAAAATTCAATATATTTTTTGCAAAATGATATAGTCAAGTCTCTTAATGCTTTTCTTTAATCAAACATTAAACGACTCTGGGACAATTTATGAACGTGTCCTTTTTAAGCTGTTGGGCACAAACTGTCCGGTACACTTTTTTTTCAACACAGGTCTTTAAACTTTTGAGTAAAATTTTTGCCAACCAAAAAAGTTCAAAAGATTGACATTTTCTGACTAAACTATTGAAGTTATTGATGAAAAAATCTATTGGCTACATAGTTCAATTAAATTATGCAAAAATTATAATAATTTAGAAAAACATTACTTTTCGCTATATTAAAATTACGGTGAGAGCGAAAGTGACGTAAGTCGATTTTTTTCAAAAAATATAAATTATTGAATAACTCTTAAACCATGAGACTTTTTTTAACCCATGTTGGCCTATTCTGATAGATCATGACCTCATCCATCTACGGTTTTCGGTTGAACCACTATTTACGGGACACCCTGTATAAGGGGGACAACCCCTAAGTTGGGAACCGTGCAACAGTCCTGAAAACAAGATCGGGCTGCCATACCCAGAAAATCTCCATCCCTAGAAAGGAACTTCTAGAACTTTTTAGATTCTAACACTCATTCTATTGCATAGAAGCTGAAAGGAATTTTGCGAAAGCAAAATGCTAATACCAAAGAAAATGAAAAATCAAGGAAACCTTCATGAGTTCAGTTTTCAAACTTTTCCCATTGAAATAACCGAACCGATCAAGCTTATTACTACAAAAGTAAGTTTTATTTTTACGAACTACCTACTCCAATACATTTCATGTATGAACACAACATTTAAAACTTTCCTCTTGTAAACCCATTTTTAACACATCTGAAAGACTCCCTATTTTCTGGGGAAACTTCCCAGGACGGGTATCACTCCAAAACGACGAGCAGTTTTTATCTTGACAAACAATTAAGTTCACGGCCATGAACGCAAGTCTATTAAGCCATTCGGCGTTTCGTTTTACGCGAAGTAAAAAAAAATAGAAAAATACAACGTTACAGTACACTTACTCAGCATGTAACAAACAATATTTTGTAGCCACTCAGTTTTTTACGCCTGGCTTACTTGTTTTCGCCATCCCGATCCCCTTTCAAAATTACACCTAAGCTCTAAATCTATACTAATATTATAAAGCTGAAGAGTTTGTTTGTTTGTTTGAACGCGCTAATCTCCGAAACTACTGGTTCGAATTGAATAATTATTTTTGTGTTGGATAGTCCAGTTATCGAGGAAGGCTATAGGCTATATAACATCACGCTACGACCAATAGGAGCAAAGATATAGTGGTAAATGTGTAAAAAAACGGGAGAAAGAAGTCACGATTCCACGCGGACGAAGTCGCGGGCAAAAGCTAGTTAATCTATAATCTAATAGTTGTTGCTTTATCTGGTGATTATTATCGTCTTTCTCATCTCTTTAGACGTAAAAGAGAGTCGTGTTAGTTAAACCACTTATTACTCGAGAACGGGTGGACCGATTTTCATGATTTTTACTTTGTTGGATTTTTCTGGGCCCCGAATAGCATAATAACCATAAAACGGGACCGGGACGAAACGAAGTTCGCTGGATTTGCTAGTCTTTTATGTACATAAAAGAAAGTCGTGTAAGTTACACCACTTATATATACCACTATAACTCGAGAACTGGTGGACCGATTTTCATGATTTTAAATTTGTTGGATTCGTAGATGCCCTAAATAGGACATAGGGGGGGAACAAATTTCGCCAGTAACATATAAATGATTAAAAACGAGTAGTAAAAGGGATCAAAGATGAATTATGGGGAATCTAAAAAATCCAAAATCTAAAAAAATATCATGATATTTCAAAATGTAATATATATTTTCTCAGGTACCAATTAGGTACTAAATGCTAGCATAGGTTCCAGAATGATACCTATAGCAGAAACCCCAATATGATTTCATACAGGCCAACCTGACGTCAGGATGGCCTGTGTATAAGACTTATGATATAATATTCAAAGGGCTGAGGTACTATTTATTTATCGATAGGTACCAAATAGTACCAATTAGGTACTAAATTTCTCAATATGTTTCATCCAAATCTAGCGACCACACAGGCAGACCTGACAGTCACAATTTCCAGGCATGTAAACTGTGTAAATACGAAGTTAAAGCAATTTTTAAAAGTGACGACCTTGAAAATCTTTAAACGCGTTTATCTCGAAATGACCAATATGTCACTTGACACCCTTTTGCATAACACTGTCCAATATATAATGCATTATGGGAATCTCTTTGCATGCCTGATTCTTGGAAATTTCAATGTGTAATTCCCATCTTAAAGCCCAATAAACCAGCAAATGACCACAATTCCTATAGACCCATAGCTTTATCATCATGTGTAGGTAAAATTTTTGAATTAATGCTAAAGACAAGGTTAGACTGGTATATAGAATCTAGACATATCTTACCTCCACAACAATTTGGCTTCCGAAAAGGGCGCAGCGCAGCTGAAAGTTTTGTTTCACTGATTTCAGACATTAAAAAAGGTTTTCACAGCCTTTCCACAACAGTATGTGCATTTTTAGATATACAGGGTGCGTTTGATAATTTAAACCCCACAGTCTTAGTTAGCATCCTGTCCGAGATCGGCATTCCGGGTAAAATCTGTAATTGGATATTTTCATTTTTATATACAGAGAAATGTTTGTGAGATACAATTATATCCTATACTAGCGGTCGCCCGCGGCTCCGCCCGCGTGAATGTCGGTTACCGCTGCAAAAAGGCTACCCAGGAAAGACACGGTCAGCAAACAAATGATTCCCATGTCAATTCACAGACACCGACACTAACTTCGACGAAGCAGTTACTATCCGCAGGCTGAACAGATTTTCTTTCTGTGGGTGTTAGTTGTTAAGTCCCGGAGTGCAACCCGTTGTTTTAGGATAGAAAACTTAAGCTATTATTGTAGAGCTTCTCTATACACAACATTTGACGTTACATTATTTTCTGGTAACAAAATATACTGATGCTCGGGAGCCCCGACCCCATGCGTAAAACATTCTTTTCGTAAATAAATTCCTACTAATTTGAATGTTTGGCCAAGGGATTTGTTTATCGTGAGTGCGAAAGAAATTTTTACTGAAAATCGCGCCGCGCACCTTACTCATAGATCTAAACTCCCCCTCCCACACGCTCACCGGGCCTTGGTAAAGCCTACTTCGCAACGGGCCGGCCGTGCAGCAGAAATCGTAATATTTATTTATTTATTTATTTATTTAAAGACTTTATTGCACAAATTTAGTGTACAAAAGTGGACTTAATGCTAAAAGCATTCTCTGCCAGTCAAACCTTTAGGTATATGTATTTTAATTTCGCTATAACTTCAGAACCAAACGTCCAATTTAATATCGCTATAACTTCAGAACCAAACGTCCAATTCTAATCATTTACAGACCAAATATTATTTACATTAACTGTACTTAGTGATGAAATAATTAATTTTGATAAGGATTAATAGCATGAGTAAAATAAACGCGTTTAAATGTAGTCCAAAAAATAATCAAGATTTTTCAATAAAAAAAATGGTTCTTGTGCCTCACCCGACATAGATAGGTATAGTATGTCACGGACTTTTTTGTAGATATTTATAAGATCTACAATTACTTCGAACATTTTATGGTTCTATCTTTAATAGTTTAGGCAGGGTACGCAAAATAAGTACCTGTTTTGGTTGATTTTTTACACCTTGTGTCCGAAAAACCCTAATATCTTACGGAACCCTATTTTTGTTAAAAATTAAATATATCCTATATTACTCGTGGATAATGTAGCTTTCGAATGGTGAAAGAATTTTCAAAATCGGTCCAGTAGTTTATGAGCCTATTCATTACAATCAAACAAACAAACAAACAAACAAAGTTTTCCTCTTTATAATATTAGTGTAGATGGACCAAAACAGGTCTATAAAGGCAGTATGCAGGGCACCACTGTCTCGCCTTTGTTATACAATATTTATACTAGTCAAATTTTCCAATACCTAACAGAAGAAGGTGTTAACTTTCTGCCACTGAATAGATAAAGTGCTTTCTGCAGTTTGCAGATGATTTAGTATTGTACAGTGTAAATAAAAATGTAAATATAGCCATTAGCAACTTAAATAAAGGACTCACACAAATACATAATTTTTATGAAAATAAATTAAAATTAAAAATAAATGTAAGTAAAAGTGGTGCTGTAATATATAGCAAAAAGTCTTGTACTCATAATATTGATATTGTATACAATAACTCTGCTCTTCCCTTGTTGACAGAGAAAAAGTTTTTAGGAGTTTACTTAGATGAGAAACTTACATTTTCAAACCATATAAACTAGAGATGGGCCGAGTACTCGGTTAATACTCGGTACTCGGCGTACTCGGCAGGTTTTTTGATACTCGTACTCGGCCGAGTAACTCGGTTTCAATGCCGAGTATACTCGGTTTAAGTAAAGCAATATATTTAGGTAGAAATTATATAAACGACTGGGGAAATCTATCACAACCTCAATTATGATGATGAATAAGTAGATACAAAATGAGAAAAACGTTAATAAAAATAATAAAATGTGAAATTTTATAAAGTTAGATTGTGTTGTGGTGATGCAAAGCTCTCTGCACGTTCTAGTAACAGACAATTCCATTTTTATTCGTAGACTTTACCAGCCTCCGAAGATAATCAGCTGTGAATGGTGCTTGCTAGAAAGGTACTCTTGTTAAGCGTGCTAGTTCTAAAAACCTTGTTAGGGGCCCAGCCCACCACTCGAACGGACACTTGTCTTTTGCTAGCAAATTCTCTTTGAAATAGCGACCTTTTTTAAATTTATTAAATAAAAGGTAAATTCGTCATTGGCTGTAAGTCTTACATGTCTATATTTTATGTTATCATCATGCTGTGGATTTTGTAATACAAAAAAAGTAATTGGGCTTTTAGGATCAATGCGGCATAGTGGCTTGATGAAAGCTTATTCTGCGCGAACCTGGTTTGTATTTGTTTAAACAGGAGTTGCTTGAACCGAGTTACTGGGCCGAGTACTCGGTTGGAAAAAAAATGAACCGAGTAATACTCGGTACTCGGTACTCGGCAAAAGTGCTACTCGGCGCATCTCTAATATAAACTATATAATTAGAAATGCAAGTAGAGGATTAAATATTTTAAGATCTTTAGCAGGTGTGTTCTGGGGAGCTGATCCTAAAATCCTGTCTATGCTTTACAAGAGCATAGTAAGGAGCCACTTTGATTATAGTGCAATAGCATATGCCAATGCTAATCATTCTTTACTGAAGAAATTGGAAATAATTCAAAATAAAGCTTTACGTATTATCACTGGTGCCATGTGCTCAACCCCCTTTAAATGCTTTACAAGCAGAAGCTTGCATACCACCTCTAGCCTTCCATCGATTAAAGATAGCTGAAAGATTTTGTTTAAAAATATTGGCTTATGACAACAGATGCATATTAGACAGGATTTTACCTCGGCAAGAATTACCCTATAATATTATTGGACCATATATAGATGATATTAATCTTTTATCTGGCAATTTTCCTGAATTGCTCAGAATAATTTTACACATCCAAAATCTCACTGTAAATATGTACATGGATAGGACCCTTACTTTGTATAAATTAGATTATAACTTGATTAATACTTGTATAGATATAGTAACTGCAAAGATAAATAGTCAGAATGACCTGTTGGAAGCTTTAGAAACATATCCTAATTCTTACAAAATCTATACTGATGGCTCCAAATCTTCTGACTCTGTGTCTTCAGCATATTACGATTCACAGAAAAAGGTCACTAAATGCTTTAAGCTCCACTCTAACTGTAGCATTTTTACTGCTGAGTGCTATGTTATCTATCAAGCACTTATTTATGCAAATAAAATTGAAAATAGTATAGATTATCTAATTCTAACCTTTGAGTACTCAAAGAATTCTAACTGATTCCCATAGCGCCAGCTATTACAAAAAATACTAATGTGAATTATCTAGTTCAATTAATCAGATATGAAGTCCTAAAACTACAAATATTAAGTAAAAGTGTAAAATTTCTGTGGGTACCTTCTCATAAAGGTATCACTGGGAACGAGACGGCTGATGTTGCTGCCCGAGGTAGCCCGGATGAAGACCATTCATCAGTAATGAAAATTCCGTACACTGATTTCCATCTCCAAATTTCACAAGCCCAACGCCACCTCTGGGAAAGGCATTGGAACAGTTCTAGTCTGGAAAAAGGCAAGTGGTACCACGACATACAAAAGACGTTGCCCGCCCATCCGTGGTACCACAAAAACTATGAGTATATTCAGAATAGAAAATTAATCACAAGCATAAACAGAATGAGATTTGGCCATTGTCAATTTCCCGCTCACCTTAAAAGACTGAACCTGATTCAGAGTGCAGAATGTCCTCACTGCAAAGAAGAATCCGTGGCTGATCTAGAACACTTAATAATGAGATGCCGAAGTTTCGGATTGCAACGTTTACTATTGGTGTCGGACCTGCAACCTGAGGGTGCCTCTGGAGCTGTCCCCCAGGATTTAAAAGAGATTCTGAGCTGACCTAAATACTTTGGAGCTATATACAAGTACATAACGGCGACCATCGGTGAACTTTAGATGTGTGAAAGGATGAAACACAGATTAGTAAGGGATGAAAGGCTTAGACGAAGAATCTAAGATGAAAGGAAATGTTAAACACGTTTTTGTTGACACATGTTTGTTGTGACATTTTGTTTCTTTGTGTTCGTAAATTGTGACATTACAACTTGTGACTGACTATAATAAAAAACTAAAGAACGTGATGAAAGAAAGGCTCAAAAGGACAAGTATCCAGCCCCCTTACTCTGGACACAAAACCCGATCCAATGAATATAGCCATCCCTGTCTCACGCATACACGGCCTGGTATGAGTGACAGGGATGGCCATAACCATTGGATCGGGTTTTGTGTCCAGAGTAAGGCCTCAGAGCCGTAAAACGGAATTATAAAAAAAAATCGTTGAGCTCAGTGACGTGTTGGTTGGCGGCTCTTTAGCACAGATTAGTAAGAGTATGTCTATGGTTTCAATCACAGAACATAAAAAACGATAGAAGTAGTCACAGAACATAAAAAACGATAGAAGTAGTATTAACTCCTATTTGTATGAAAACCAGTGTGACCAAACTAACACATTTGTGATTATATCACATTATCACGCACACCAAGAACGTCTTGTAGTGATTGGTTACCTTTCACTGTCAGATAGTTTCGCTATTCGACACCAGATGCCTCTTATTCACTATCAGATAGTTCCGCTACCTGACGACAGATGCTATTTGAAAATCATTGATAGCTAGAGGTGGGACGTATTTACGATATTCGTATGTCGATATTTTGGTTATGGAACATGAGACAGCATTATGTTTAACGATGTTTCTTTTATCTTCTTAATTATTATATCATAGCATATTTTTTAAATATACTAACTGTTAATGACTTCTTTATTCTAAGCCATTAATGACAAAAAATACCAAAATAAAGAGTTAAAGGCAATGTTCATTATGATTAGACGAAAAACGCACGTTTAAGAAAAATCAGTATTTATTTACAAGAGACATTTGATTTATATTTATTCACCAATAATAAATAATAAATAAATTAAAACATAGTCATTTCAACTTCCAATATAGTTAAAAATCATTTTAGACCCACTTGTTTACTGTGCCTCCCCACAGTTAACGTCTTCGAGCATAGTTCCAAGATCTTCAAGCGTATTTGCCACAACGACTATTCATCGTCAAAACGGAGGTGTGTGATGTATTCGCCATTGATGTTGATGCCGAATCCTTTCTATTCCTGGAGCTTAAAGGAGTCTTCTAATGCCGCTGTAAACAGTTCGGAGACATAAATCTCCCTGTCTTACACCTTTCCGAAAATGTTGCCTACCGGTTGCTGCAATCCATTTTTCTTTTATGAATCGATCTTAAGGGAACCCTAAAAAATAATATAAAGTTGTTAATTAAATATGTTTATTAATTTATTTAAACAAGTTATTGTAAAAAAAACAGCAATTTATCAACCATTTTAAAAGCTTTACTTTTTTATGTAATACAATTACAAGTATCGATAGCTATCTTATCGATATTTTGATTTGGTCATCCCCTAAATGAGTAGCATTTCGAGAATAAGTAACAGTCAAAATATAGTTTCGACCTTATCTCTATGACCAGTGGAATGGTTTTAGGTTGTATTTTTTTATGGATTGTTATTTTCTGCAAAATTCACAATTTCTATTGAAATAATGATATAATATTACTTAGATGGTATGTCACGCCTCCTTTGGATGAATTCTTTGTAGTGCTTGCGTTTTTAGGGTTCCGTAGCCGAATGGCAAAAAACGGAACCCTTATAGTTTCGTCAAGTCTGTCTGTCTGTCTGTCTGTCTGTCTGTCTGTCTGTCTGTCTGTCTGTCTGTCTGTCTGTCCGTCCGTATGTCACAGCCACTTTATTCTGAAACTATAAGTATCACATAGCTGAAACTTAGTAGGTAGGTGTATCTTGTTCACCGCTTTCCGATTCAGATACAAAAAGTAAGAAAAAATAATATTTAAGGGGGGGCTCCCATACATGTAACTAAAACCAAAAATTTTTTTTTTACTCAAACCTATGCGTGTGGGGTGTCTATGGATAGGTCTTTGAAAATGATGTTGAGGTTTCTAAAACCATTTTTTCTAAAAGTGTAAGGTTTGAGATATAGACGCTTCCAAAGTGGTAAAATGGGCGTCCCCCCCCATCTAACTTTTAAACTAAGAAAGTGAAAATTTTGGAAAAAATATATGATGTAGATCTCAACAAAAACTTGCAACGAAAATTGGTTTGAAGGAGATCGAACCAGTAGTTTTTGAGATATTGCACATTTTTATCAACCGCAAATATAACTTTGTCTTTCATACAAACACTATGAAAAACAAAGTTATTTTTGCTGTCACAATATATTGTGATGTTTTCGTTATGTGAAAGTAAGTGCACCCTGAATTCAGTTAAGGGTGGCACGGAACCCTTAGTGCGCGGGTCCGACACGCACTTAACCGGTTTTGCACTCTAACACAGTGCAGGTCGGCATATTTCAAGTTTTTTGTCCCTACAGCAAAACGTCTTACATGTTCGAGCAACTGTCACCGTCTGAAGCGCGTGAAAGGGGGCAGAAACATGAGATGCGCCAAGCTTGGCCTATGCGTTGTTACACGGGTCACGGGGCCCGCCTACTTACTACTTCTACTCGTTTTTTATGTTCTGTGGTTTCAATCATAACATAATTCAAAACACTTTCGTAAACTTTGTGGGTAATTTTGTATTAAATTAATTATCCTTTTTAAGCCATCTTTTTTATCTTGTTAGTTTTAAAGTTGAATCAAGCTTCTGTTCTTCCGTTCTTGCCTCAAGTTTAATGTGAAAACGTGTTGAAAAAAGGGATTCTATTCAGTTTTGTGTTGAGAAAGTGTCTCTGTTTAGCTATTAAGTGTTGAGAAAGTGACTTTGTTGAGTTTTGCTGTGTTTTTTCGTGATTTTTGCCATACAGGCTACTGTGGCGAATGTAAAGAGGCCACATTCCGAACGCTAGTTCAGTTGGCAGCTCTGACGTTTGCTACCAACAATCAACAATATAAAAAGACACTTACACAAATTACATCATCTTGGCACTTACATACCTTATCATATTATGAGGCTCATATACACAGATTAGTTCAAATACATGGATAATACTGGAAACTGCATAGTTATTGGATACAAACCCTGCTTATAAGCTGCAATGTTAGCAAAACAAGGGAGTCCAAAGTGGTGACCCGAAGATAAAATATATCATTACCCAAAAAACAAACTAAGCAAGCTTGCCATCCCAACTCAGTGTCTTCCAGGTATGTGAAACTGATTTTTTACTTTCACACTTCCAATACAAGACTCCATCAGTAAAGAAAATAAATTTGATCTATTGCATAAAAATGATTATTTTAATCAGTCAGGGATCAAACGACTCTCGAGAGTCGCATAACAATGGAATTTCTATTGTGTCTCGTTCACACATACTTGACGAGTTAATATAAGGGTAAGTAATGAATGATGTGATTTTTTAAATTAATATCGCTTATACTGCCCTCATAAGCCAAAAAGCGGTAACTCAAAAAAAGGCATATTTCTGATTTTTGTTGCATCTGATAGCTTAACAAATTCCCTACCGGTTAGGTACATGAAGCTAAATAGCCCTATCTCACCTAGAAACCACCTTAAACCTACTAAGAAAATATTACATATCTCAAATTTGTACGATATTACTAAGTGGCTTAGAGGTTTTTTTTTTTAATTTTTTTTTATTTCTATCTTTCCATCTGCGATCAGCCTCTGAGCTTTTATCAGATATTTTCTCTCCCTTTCATGAACGGTTTGAGATTATTCACATCCTGTGATGTGTCAGTGGCTTAGAGGTATATCATTATTTTTAATCACAATGGCCGTATATTTACTTACGGTGAAATTCCTTAGAAAGTTCTTTAAAAAGTTTTAAGGAGATTAGCGGTACCTATATGTAGAGTGCAAAGCGCTAGTGAACGCTATCATATAAGCATTAAGGGCGATAGTCAAGTACAAACTATCTATCAATTATTGAATGTTTACCAACAATTTATTTATTTAAGAACTTTATTGCACAAGTAACAGTGTACAAAAGGTGGACTTAATGCTAAAAGCATTCTCTCCCAGTCATACATTTAGGTCATTACAATTACTTGTCAGTTCTAGTTTGTTTTGCTCGAAGTAAACAGGTCGTGCGGTTACAAAGTTATTTGAAGTTATTGTTCCTAATTAGAGATAAATATCAGAACTTCATGTTTTTTTATACCTACTTATGGTTTAAGGGGTTCCGTATCCGAAGGTTAAAAACAGGGGTCCTGTTTACTTTATTACTAAAACTTCGCTGCCCGTCTGTTTGTCTGTTATCGGGATGTATCTCATGAACCGTGATAGCTAGACAGTTAAAATTTTCACAGATGATTTATTTCTGCTGCCGCTATAACAACAAATACAAAAAATAAAATAAAATAAATATTTAAAGGGGGCTTACATAATATGACAGACTTGTTTTTTTTTTGCTCGATATTAATAACGGCTACAGTTAAGACGCTTCGAATATTCGCACAATATGTAGATATATGCATATTCCGTTTAAAAATAATTATTTTAATTAAAATAAAATTAAAAGAAAACAAACGTTCTTCTGCCTCCAAAGAAGAAAACCATACTTAACGGAATTTCGCAAGTCAAGAAGAACAATATCTTAAAATCCCTTCAAAATATAATACCAGGCAACAGGCTGTCTTTCTGGAGGGAGCTACCTACTTTAGAGTGATTTATTACATAGATACGTTTTTTCAAATGTTTTAATTTTTGAGTAGGTTTGTCAAAAGTATATTAAAATTATTTCGTAATGCATTTTTTTTGCGTTTTATTATGTTTAGTAAGGTTTTTAAGCATAAATGTACAATACAAACATTTGTATGGAAATTCCTATGAACAAACATAAACAAAAAGCGGTAACTCATAATATAAAATTCTTACTTTGAAGCTTAATAGCGGTATCTCAAAAATAAGGTAAAAAAACATATTTTACCATTTTTACAAAACATAAATAAAAACTATTGGTTACACTTTCTAACCCTATGTTCAAATAACTTTTAAAATCCTTTTCTAAGTTGACGCGAAATCAAAAAAAATAAAACATCAATTTTCTCGAAAGACGCTTTTTTGAGTTAACGCTTTTTGGCTTATGAGGGCAGTATAGGTGCCATGCTAGATGCTAAAAATATACAGACAGATACAGGTGGCTGTCGATGAGCATCAATCATCCACAAAAGAGTGTGCCCACAGTGATCCTTCTATAAGTATGTGTATTTTTTTTTCAAATGTAGCTTTTCTTTCAAAAAATTATTGTTTTACAATTAACTTCACAAATTTTTTATTTCTACCAGTGACAGTTCAAATGATACATCCCCGTGAATGATGGACAGCAAATAGCCTGTAATGATATATTTAATTTTTCACTTTCAGCAGTGCCACATGATGCAGGCAGTGATACCACTGTGTCTTTGACTATGGCCGAGCAGCAGCCATCTACATTCAAGAGGAAATACAGTGGACCTAAATCAAGTAAGAACTTTTAAATACTAATGTTAAAAATACTAGTGGATTTTAGTGCCATAGTGTGAGGTCCATTTTTTCCATTTTTTCCGACAAACCCATCGAGTTGTTAACATCAGAATGGCGGTCTGATAGCTCCAAATCGTGATGTTTTTGTCTAAAAGCTATGAACTGGGAACGTTCTAAATGTTCCGTACACTTTGATCCTTAGTACCTCAGTGATACAAGAGTAATTAGGAAAAGTTTGTCACCCGCCATTCTGATTTCAGGTTGGCGGGTGCATTTTAAATTCAAACAATTAGAGAATCATTTTAGTGTGCAAGGTCCTCCTTATCAATGAACTAAATGATTTTTATAAAGCATTAACGGGTACACTGCGTGATAAATGAGTTTTTTGAAAATTAAGATTCGACTTAGCGCCTGTTAATTTTTCATAGCAATGTCACATACTGGTAATGCGAATCTATTGATAGTTGAAGGGTGTTTAGGTCATTAAAAGGGGTACATAGGCTTTTGTTTTATGTCATTTTAATAACAAACGCTACCGTTCAGAAGTTATTGTGTTATTTAAATTTTACTGAAAAACGCACATACATTATTTTTATTAGCAATCTGTCCGGAAGGTGTTTATTGCCCTTATTCGCGAATCAGGCGGAAATGAATTCTTAAATGCATAGTGCATAGATAGATAGATAGATACTTAACTCTTTATTGCACACAAAATTAGTGAATTTACTTATTTTGATGACGTTTGTAGCTTTGTTCAAAATATTAAAAAATAAAATGAAACTACGAACCTGGGTACCTAAATCATTTACGATTATAATACGATTAAGGTCTCTACCGCCTTGCCATTTTAAACGAAAACCGCTTGCACACACGACACGAAAACGAGCGTCATTTTAAACAAAAGATGATGGGATGTGCAAGCGATTTTGGCTCTCGAAGTGGTAAGGCAGCAGTGACCTTAATAGTTCAATTTTTTTATAGTTTTAAATTGACTAGCTGCCGGCGTACTTCGTATCATCGTTCAAATCGTATTAGTAATTCAGTACCTAGTTCTAGCTCCTGTGACAAACGTGTTCAGACAAACAAACAATCTCGTCAGTTTTTCATAATAGGTATTAGTCCAATCAATGAAGCTTTTGTCACCCGAATAATTCCCCCGTCGTTGAAACTTGGCACATAGTGAAAATAAGTAATACAGATTATAGATATGCAATAATCCAATGATTTTTTTTACGAGAAGTTAGGTATTTATACCTAAACATGGAAATCGTTTATAACTCTCTGTGAAAAAATTCTCAGTCTGAAATTGTTCGTGTATACGTATGTATGTATAAGTTAGAATAGGTAAGAATAAGAATCCAATATTTTTTCGATTTCCGAGATACTCAAAATTAAACTTTTTGCGTTTTGCTCTATAACTTCTACCGAAAAAAATATCTGCTCATTTTTGTTTTTTAATATGGTTTTATTTACGTATATAAGTAGCTTTAATAAGTTATCCAAAACATTTTTCTTCACAATATTACAATTCTTATTATTACTTAATTATGGCTCGTGAATAATTGCTCAGGCAAATTAAATGCGTTTCTTAGTTAGGGGTCGCTCTATTGCAGTAGATTTTTCAATAATCCAATTAAAATTCCACTAAATACCAAGTTTTTAAAATATAAATAATGGGTAATAGTGAATATTCGCGCCACTTAGAACCGACCGGGCGCGCGGCAGTGCAGTGGTGCGTGTGCTCATATCTAAAACGTACTGAAGTAAAATGATGCAAGTGTTTGTAGGTAATGACTGTCACCCGCGATAGCCCAGCAGCTAACTTAGGTGGTCTTGGAACTTGGGCACACGGGTTCTAATCCCAGTGCATCACATCGTATGTTCTTATGAGTTCTTTTTACTTTTTTTAAAACAAAATATTGTGTTTTTGCAGTGATTATTTACCAGTCGAATTCAGTCTTTATATGTTAGGACGTAAGGCTTATTTTGGCGGACGACTGACAGCGGAGTCTGGAACGCGGCGTGTGTTTATTGCGATTTCTGTCGGGCGAAAGTAGTTCTTATTTTCATAAGCGGAAGGCTTGTAGTCGGCTATGATGGATGATTGAGGATTCTAGAATGCCGTCTATTGTATTTCGGCGCCCGCACACTCCATAGCTATCGTATAACTATAGTATACTTTTATTCAATTGTGACGGTATTCAGCGCGCGGTCCTTAAAAGTCATTCTGTACAAAGAAAGACATTTCAGTTTTCGTTCATCTCAGTTACCTACTTGACCAATCAGAGGACAACGACTCAACGCAATATAATAATTACTTGAAGAGTTTAACGAGAAATGAAATGAAAAGATGGACCAAGAAATAAGTAAACGACGGTGGAAAAGCAAAAGGCTTAAGCGACACTTTTTATTTTATTTTTATTTTTTATTATTTTTTTCTTAAGAAACCATACAGCGTGATAAAAAGTAAATGTTGTTTATGATAACTTATGTGTAAGGCCAATTATGAGGTTTCATATAACATACCATATGTACAAACGTAGCAATTTTAACATTGATCTGAATAGATAAGAACTGCTTCACAGTATAACTTTGAATTATCTTTAATTATGTGAAGAAATACGTCCAAGCATAAGCCTTACGCACGTGCAAGCTTAAATTATAATCAATAAAAAATAAAAAATCAATGAAAACAAACCAAAACATTGCGTCTATGCTTACAGTGTGAGCGAGCGAATATACTTGACACTTTGACAGATATTGGTCTTAACTTAGTTGTAATCAGCAAGTTTTTCTGCGTTGTTTGAGCTGGGTTTGGTGTAAATCAGGATTGTTGTAAAATACGTTCATAGAATTTATCGGAGCATAAATAGTCCCCCTAGCCGATTTCGACTACGGTGGCCAGTCACAAGGACCAACCGACTGCGCGGGACATATTATAGTACACAAGTGTGTGCGCAAACACAGATGCACTCTCTATTCCTTTCACTCTCATAGCCCGATGGGACAGCAATCTGACACGACCGGAGAGAGATCAGGCGCAGGACCAACGGCTTTACGTGCTTTCCGAGGCACGGGGGTGAAACACCGCCAACTTCCAAACTCCGGGCTTCCCAGAGAATTTCAAAACAGAAAACTCAGGTATATATTTTTTGGCCCGACCCGGGAATCGAACCCAGGACCTCTGGCGCAGCCGTCGCTTTTAAATGCGACCCTCTAACCGCTGCGCCACCGAGGCAGTTAATTCGGAGCATATTGAATGAACGAATGACTTTTTTTATATCGGACAATAGCATCCATAATAATAAAATTACAAATAATGAATATCAATTAAAAAGTACATTTGATAAAATAAAATTTAAGCACGATTTTTTTCTATTAAAATCTAGGTAGAACATACATTAACGATCTGATTAATGAAAAATATGACTGCCCCATTACCTATAGATTCAATGGAAATCAAAATACTGTTGGTTCCTCCCCCGCAATCTGCATAAGCAAGAAGCCTTTGTAATTAAGGCGTTGCAGAAACAGCATTCTAAAGGCTTTATTGAATGTCACTTTTAGTGCCTTTAGCGCCTTTTGCGTAGAGCTGACCCAGAGGGAGCCCGAGTAGAACAACTGGCAGTGTTTGAGGTTAAGACCTCCATATGTGTTTTTGACATTTAGAATAGATTTGAAATTATTTTAGAGAAGAAGGAATGACAGAAAAACATAGTCAGATTCACGATTTTCGATTAGTTATCTTGTTTACATTGTTTCTTAATAAAGTGAATATTTAATTAGTACCTACCTATTTCTAATACCAAATTATTTAATCTGCAAGTAAGAACAGGCAGTATGCTTTAAGGAGAGTTAACTTAACTTCATTACTACATCGAGCAAACCTCCGGGCCAGCATATTACTCCGGAATGCCAAGGCGTATTTAAAAAAAAATGATTGAATAAGCGACACCAAAAGTATACTAATTAATAATAAATATTGTTGGTTTTCTAATTTGTTGTTGTATTTATAATTAAATTTATTTCATATCTGGTTTAAGTGATTAAACTAGACAGGTTGCACCCGCAATCAATTAAAAATGAATAAATCATTGTTTATGTTTGTTTAGTTTACAGTTCTCATATTATTTACTTTGTTACTTAAACACCTCACAAAATATTAAAGTAAACAAATTAAACGTAACACAATGAACTGATTTTTGCGTTTTTGTCTATAATCTGGCAAAGGTTGGGTGGGGCAAATTTGTTGCACCCGCGACAGCAGTTTGAGTTTTCCTCTTGGCTATTGAAATTAGGTTTTAAAATCCTTGTTAACTAATATAATATAGAAAAAAATTAAAATGTAGTTTGTCATAGATTTATTTCATTAAATAAGTTTTTTAGCTTTATTCACCGCTAAAAATTACCATAACTCAAAGTCTGAACTAAAAGTTCCATTAGTACAATTTTATGGGATATCGATATCAGAATAGTTAATATATTTTTCAGCTCAGGGTGATTCCATTTTCGCGGGTGCACTATTTAGAGGCATGTTTTAATTTCGTGTAGTGAAATAAAAAAACTTATTCAATAAAATTAGTCTATGAAAGACTACATTTTATATGTTCTCTATATATTAGTTAACAAGAAATTTAAAATATAATTTCAATAGCCAAGAGGAAAATTCAAACTGCTATCGCGGGTGCAACAAATATGACCGAACTTTTGCCCTGTCAAATCTGTTCATTGTGTTACGTTTAACATGTTCGCTGCAATATAAGGCTTAAAAACCCGATGCATGTACTCCCACTCTGTGCGGAAGCAAGAAACAGTAAACTTCCCCTGGTGCGGCGGCTGTGTAAGGAGCATTTCTGTATGTTCAAAAGAGACAAGTATAGGTTTGAGTTTACTATCTTAAGAGCTACTCAAAAAGTAAGAAAATTGTGCTTAGGCTTTTCGGCCTGATACCGCACTAAATGATTTTTTTCTCGATTCCTTGCGGGTAACGGGCCGAAAGGCCCGTCCTAGAATACAAGGTCATTTCACCCCTTACCGCACTGTTGTTGGTAATTGAATTGTTTACTTAAGATTAGTTTTGCGTCATAATTATAGCGGGAACGGACGTTAATACGATAATGCATTATTCGAGTGTTTGTTTACGTTTTTACATGGTTTTATCAAAGTTTAATTGTTTAATATTTCTCGGCCAAGATGTATGATGTAGAAATATGTTAAAAGTGAATGTTCTGATAATGACAAATCAAAGTGGAGAAAGGTGTTTGTGTAAAATAATTAAAAAATCTTTTTTCTGTGTAGTATGTAAGAAATTATAATTACTGCGTACAACGCTTTTATTAAAAAACTTATCTCTTTGTTTTTTAAAAAAAATACACTAAAAATATTATGTCGGTAACTTATACTTATTTCCCAACACTAATACTTATTGAAATAAACCAATAATTCTGTGCGGTTTTGGGTTATAAGAATTTACATATACCCCGGGCGAAGCCAGCACTATGACCACCAAATCGTTGACTATCGATATTGATAGGTATGTATCATTTTTTTTACGTTTCGCTTAGTTACAGCCATTTATATCGGTCGATACCTTACCATATCGCCGCGGCGGAGAGTTTAAGCACCAGGCCGATCGGCCAGTTAACGCACCATTTAATAAAATGCCAATTTTGTTTAATAAAACACAATTTACGGATAATTTCGCGATAATTTATTTGATTTTTCATCCCGACGTTTCGAACACTTTACAGCGTTCGTGGTCACGGGGTAGACTAAGATGTTATTTGTCATTTACATAGTTTTGAAAAATATTAAACTACCATCATACTCATAATTAATTTACGTTCCTATCCACGCAGAAAGAGCTAACCGTGTCTTGAGATCTGAAAGAAAGAAAGTATTTTGGGTTGGTCAAAAGAACGTCGATTCGTTCCTCGTATGTTAAGTGAAGCCATAGAAATTAGAAAACATCCAAATTTCAACAGAGAAGATGGTTGGAAAATTCCGCCAGCATGGGATCCGGTTCTATCGAAGACCCAAGCCAGACCACTCACTGCAAGATCTCAAGACACGGTTAGCTCTTTCTGCGTGGATAGGAACGTAAATTAATTATGAGTATGATGGTAGTTTAATATTTTTCAAAACTATGTAAATGAAAAATAACATCTTAGTCTACCCCGTGACCACAAACGCTGTAAAGTGTTCGAAACGTCGGGATGAAAAATCAAATAAATTATCGCGAAGTTATCCGTAAATTGTGTTTTATTAAATGTGTAATATTCGCGTAAACTTCAGAAATAAGTACGCCAATTTTGGTTCGTAGTGAACGTGTTAATTTGTTTTGTAAGGTGTTAAATATTTTTCATCTCTCCTGTTCGGAAAATAGAACTTTCCTGTGTAGATAGCCGGGTGGAAAATAGCTTATCCATCCCTAGGGTGGAAAGTAATTTAGTTTTAATTGACATGGCATAGAGTCAAGGCCAGCAGTCAAAGATTGGACCAAAGATAATTGAGTCACATCATGTTATTAAAATAACAAACATTTTTGCTTAGCTATAAATTGAAAATCATTTGTGTAGGTATTTTGTATAACCGTTTATAAAGAAATATAAAATTTCTAATTTTAGTTCAATTAATAATTAAAATATTTAATTTTATATAGTCAGTGTCATTTCAGGAAGGATTCGTCCAAAGCTGTTAAAACTTTTATGCAAAAAAAGAAATTATTTTTGGATTCTGTTATTATCTGTTGAAAAAAAAACGATCGATATTCTTTACAAAGATTTTAATTATTTGATATTTTCTGCTTTTTTGTACTCTGCTTTCATGTATTCGTGCCGTTATTCTTTCTAATCGTGTTAGATGTTGTTAGTACTGTAAATCAACTGCCATATTATTATGTTCAAACTTGAGTTTTCCTTTCTCGCTGAACTACAGTATACCTCACCAAGACATCTACAACCACTTTTGTAAATTTAATGTTTTCCTAACAGTCGAAATGAAAAATAGTATGTTTAACTCGGGTGAAAGCACCATTTCACTCTCGAATTATTGGCGCTCTCTCTTCGTTCGAGCGCCAGAAACATCTCGAGTGAAATGGGTCGCTTTCTCCCCTTGTATAACAATCTACTATTGTGAGGTGTTTTAAGTAACAAAGTAAATAAAATAAGAACTGTAAACAAAACATTATTGTTTATGTTTGTTTGTTTGTAATCATTGATTGCGGGTGCAACATCAAATTATCGCGGTTGCAACCAGTCTAGTTTAATCACTTGAACTAAATATAAAATAAATTTAATTATAAATACAACAACAAAATTAGAAAACAAACAATATTTATTATTAATTAGTAGACTTTTGGTGTCGCTTTTTTTTTTTTTAAATACGCCTTGGCATTCCGGAGTAATATGCTGGCCCGGAGGTTTGCTCGATGTAGTAATGAAGTTAAGTTAACTCTCCTTAAAGCATACTGCCTGTTCTTACTTGCAGATTAAATAATTTGGTATTAGAAATAGGTAGGTACTGATTAAATGTTCATTTTATTAAGAAACAATGTAAACAAGGTAACTAATCGGAAATCGTGAATCAATCTGACTATGAATGTTTTTCGGTCATTCCTTCTTCTCTAAAATAATTTTAAATCTATTCTAAATGTCAAAAACACATACGGAGGTCTTAACCTCAAGCACTACCAGTTGTTCTACTCGGGCTCCCTCTGGGTCAGCTATACGCAAAAGGCGCTAAAGGCACTAAAATGACATTCAATAAAGCCTTTAGAATGCTGTTTCTGCAACGCCTAAAGTACAAAGGCTTCTTGCTTATGCAGATTGCGGGGGAGGAACCAACAGTATTTTGATTTCCATTGAATCTATAGGTAATGGGGCAGTCATATTTTTCATTAATCAGATCGTTAATGTATGTTCTACCTAGATTTTAATAGAAAAAAAATCGTGCTTTAATTTTATATTATCAAATGTAATTTTTAATTGATATTCATTATTTGTAATTTTATTATTATGGATGCTATTGTCCGATAAAGTCATTCGTTCATTCAATATGAAAGAAAGAAAGAAAGAAAACACATTTATTCGACCGAGAAATAAATAATAAATAAATAATGCTCCGATAAATTCTATGAACATATTTTACAACAATCCTGATTTACACCAAACCCAGCTCAAACGACGCAGAAAAACTTGCTGATTACAGCTAAGTTAAGACCAATACCTGTCAAAGTGTCGCTTAAACCTTTGGCTTTTCCACTGTCGTTTACTTATTTCTTGGTCCATCTTTTCATTTCATTTCTCGTTAAACTCTTCACGTAATTATGATATTGCGTTGAGTCGTTGTCCTCTGATTGGTCAAGTAGGTAACTGAGATGAACGAAAACTGAAATGTCTTTCTTTGTACAGAATGACTTTTAAGGACCGCGCGCTGAATACCGTCACAATAATTGAATAAAAGTTTACTATAGTTATACGATAGCTATGGAGTGCGCGGGCGCCGAAATACAATAGACGGCATTCTAGAATCCTCAATCATCCATCATAGCCGACTACAAGCCTTCCGCTTATGAAAATAAGAACTACTTTCGCCCGACAGAAATCGCAATAAACACACGCCGCGATCCAGACTCCGCTGTCAGTCGTCGCCAAAATAAGCCTTACGTCCTAACATATAAGGACTGAATTAGACTGGTAAATAATCACTGCAAAAACACAATATTTTGTTTAAAAAAAAGTAAAAAGAACTCATAAGATCATACATACAAATAATAGAATAGAATAGAATAGAATAGAATATGTTTATTTGCTCAAAACATGGTAAATTTGATAACAGAATTTCATCATAGACCATCATGTTTTGCCACAGGCGAATAAATAACATACGATGTGATGCACTAGGATTAGAACCCGTGTGCCCAAGTTCCAAGAACACCTAAGTTAGCTGCTGGGCTATAGCGGGTGACAGTCATTACCTACAAACACTTGCATCATTTTACTTCAGTACGTTTTAGATATGAGCACACGCACCACTGCACTGCCGCGCGCCCGGTCGGTTCTAAGTGGCGCGAATATTCACTATTACCCATTATTTATATTTTAAAAACTTGGTATTTAGTGGAATTTTAATTGGATTATTGAAAAATCTACTGCAATAGAGCGACCCCTAACTAAGAAACGCATTTAATTTGCCTGAGCAATTATTCACGAGCCATAATTAAGTAATAATAAGAATTGTAATATTGTAAAGAAAAATGTTTTGGATAACTTATTAAAGCTACTTATATACGTAAATAAAACCATATTAAAAAACAAAAATGAGCAGAGAATTTTTTCGGTAGAAGTTATAGAGCAAAATGCAAAAAGTTTAATTTTGAGTATCTCGGAAATCGAAAAAATATTGGATTCTTATTCTTACCTATTCTAACTTATACATACATACGTATACACGAACAATTTCAGACTGAGAATTTTTTCACAGAGAGTTATAAACGATTTCCATGTTTAGGTATAAATACCTAACTTCTCGTAAAAAAAATCATTGGATTATTGTATATCTATAACTTGTATTACTTATTTTCACTATGTGCCAAGTTTCAACGACGGGAGAATTATTCGGATGTCTCCATACAACGAATCTCCTCGTTGATTGGACTATATTATTATTAACTGGAAGGTATCATTAAAACACGAGGTAATGAAATATCACAGTATCTCCTAGGTGGTATGTTTCTATGGTACTCAAATAATCTTATTAACTTTTTATAGGGCAATAAAGTACCTTATATTACCATTAGTGGTACACTGCAATTTTTATTTGCTTTAATTTTACTAACTAACTGCCTATAAAGTAGCATGCACACATTTTATGTAACTATTTTGCTCTTCATTTACAACGCACAAAATACCCCTTCCCATAAACCCATAATTTCTTTACCCAAAGGTTGTCTGGAAGAGATCGCTTATAGCGATAAGACCGCCTGAATTTTACATTTTCTTCAAACAAATTTGTAAATTCACTAATTTTGTGTGCAATAAAGAGTTAAGTATCTATCTATCTATGCACTATGCATTTAAGAATTCATTTCCGCCTGATTCGCGAATAAGGGCAATAAACACCTTCCGGACAGATTGCTAATAAAAATAATGTATGTGCGTTTTTCAGTAAAATTTAAATAACACAATAACTTCTGAACGGTAGCGTTTGTTATTAAAATGACATAAAACAAAAGCCTATGTACCCCTTTTAATGACCTAAACACCCTTCAACTATCAATAGATTCGCATTACCAGTATGTGACATTGCTATGAAAAATTAACAGGCGCTAAGTCGAATCTTAATTTTCAAAAAACTCATTTATCACGCAGTGTACCCGTTAATGCTTTATAAAAATCATTTAGTTCATTGATAAGGAGGACCTTGCACACTAAAATGATTCTCTAATTGTTTGAATTTAAAATGCACCCGCCAACCTGAAATCAGAAAGGCGGGTGACAAACTTTTCCTAATTACTCTTGTATCACTGAGGTACTAAGGATCAAAGTGTACGGAACATTTAGAACGTTCCCAGTTCATAGCTTTTAGACAAAAACATCACGATTTGGAGCTATCAGACCGCCATTCTGATGTTCACATCGAGTTGGGTAACAAAATGAAGGGCTTAAAATAGTGACTCCATAAATATATAATTTGCCAATAACATAAAAGTCTGAAATAAAAACGAATTACTAAATTGACAGCAAATGGCCTGTAATGCTATGTTTAATTTTTCGCTTTCAGCAGTGCCACATGTTGCAGGCAGTGATACCTCTGTGTCTTTGACTATGGCCGAGCAGCAGCCATCTGCATTCGTGAGGAAATACAGTGGACCTAAAGCAAGTAAGAACTTTATAAGTACTAATGTTAAAAATACAAGTGGATTTTAGTGCCATAGTGTGTGTGAGGTCCAAATATTATTTTTCCACCAAACCCATCGAGGGGGGTAACAAAATGAAGGGTTTTAAATAGCGACTCCATAAATATATATTATTTTCAAATAACATAAAAGTCTGAAATAAAAACGAATTACTAAAAAAATACAAAAACCACTGCAAGACATGACCACTTAAAAGGGTGTGATAAGTGAGATAGATAATTTATCTATACCAATAAAATGCTTTGTCCTGAACGACTGACTTATTGATTGACTGACTGACTGACTGACTGATGGATCAACGCACAGCCTAAACCGCTGATTGTAGAGACCTGAAACTGGGAGGGTGTGTTCTTTGTATGACGAAGGGATCCGATAAGAAAGGATTTTCAGAAATTCCACCCCTAAAGGGGTCAAAAAGGGGTGCAAAGTTTGTATGGGATAACCAGATCCCTTGGTCCAATCTACTTAAAATTTTGCATACACATTCTTTTACAAAATTGACGGAAGACTTATTTTGTATTTTATTAAAATTCATCTCCTAAGGGGGTTAAAAAGGGGTGCAAAGTTATTATGGGGGTGATTTGCTTCGAATTTGATATCAATACTCTTTAGTGCTTACGATTAAAATATTTTTTATTTCATTTTTGACAGTCATTTGACATATCTGAGACAGAATATTTGACACATGTTTGTTATTGATGTTGCTCGAGAGGAGATTTTATTCCTTAGGATAGTAAATAATATTTTTTTGTGTTTAAACAGCGTAAGTATCAATCGGTCTGTGTCCAGTGTAGATTGCAGATCGTATGTTCATATTGTCGGTGGACATTCTACGCTGCTTTTCTGCAAACTCTTCGTGGGGGACCTATGTTTAGCAGTGGACGGTTTTTGGATGTTGATGATGATGGTGGCGTAGATCTTTACATATAATTGTCCCTTTTAATTTACAATTTGAATTCAAGAAAGTAGAGTAGGTATTCGCTATAACCAATAACAATAAACAAAGCTCAAATTCAAACTCTTAAGGTAGCGGGAGAAGACTTTGAGGGAATTTGCTTCTGCGCGTATGTGACATGATGCTGTGTAAGCGCAGAGAGTAGCCTGGTCATTTTAGTACGCGAAATAAATATACGATTGACGATAGGGCGTACGAAGTATTTCCTTTTCGTTGTAAAATAAAAAGATAATATCCCTGTGTAAGTTTGACCATTATACCGGGCTACGTGTTGTGTGTACATTAAATATAACATTTATCTGTACGCATTTCTTTGTATATATTTTAAAACTGGATGTTTTTGTTTGTTTGTTTGAACGCGCTACTCACATGAACTATTGTTAAAGGTTATAAAAAATGATAGATAGCTAATTTATCAGAGAAGGCTATAGTTTAATGCATATAGGCTTATAAATTTTCGTTACGATCTATGGGAACGGAGTTAAACTAAAACGCGCGTACGAAGTCGCGGGCGGGCCACTAGTATGTTATAAAATAATTATCGGCGGGGATAAAGTAGTTCACTCACAAAGCGAACAGAAAATTCCTGTCCTGTCCCCGCCTGCAATGATTTAAAATGTATTAATTATCATTTTGGTCCCTGTTTTTATTTCCTTTACAGTGATAATTTCTTGCAGTCGGGGTTTGGTTTATTTCTAATAATATATCTATGAGTTTAATAAATTTATGCTGTAAAAATGAGTACTGCAAAAAACAACCATAACCAGTAGTACTATTATATATTCTGTGCCAGAACTATAGTTTTTATTTATTTCTATTTAGGTGTACTTCAAGTAACCAGCTGTAGACAAACTGCGACTAGTAATAAGCAGCAGCCGTCTACGTCCTATACGTCTGATACACAGACCAAGGCTGTAACACACTCCGCTAGTAAAACAAGCAACAAACGTGTTATTAAAAGTAAGTAAGAACCAAAGGGTACACAAGTAAGTTCATGACAGGTTGACTTCTACCTCTAGTTTCTTGGGGAAAGTTTTACGCTATCATGAGTATACAATGAGTAATACATATAAATATAAGCACACCACGATAACAGTATCTCTGAGAGTCTTATTCTCGTACTCAAATACTTACAACTTTTTAATGGGGCTTAGTGTCAATGTACTAATACTTGCCATTTCTTTTTTATTCAAGGTCTTGAGTTTAGGAACCAATTTGAACTAGAGCTGTATAAGGAAGTTGCCAAAACTCAAGCAGAACTGAAACGTTGCAAAAAGACAAAAGCTGGATATTTGCAAAAGTTAAAAATAGCCAAGAAATGTCTTCGGTGAAAAGCTTATGAGTATGTAACGAAGGATTTATCACCAGCAGCTAAATCATTTTTTGAAACAATCGTCGTTTCACATTGGATGAAAAGATATTGGCTTTGTCGCTATATAAACCGAGTCCAAAAGCATATCGTTTGTTGAGCCAAATATGTGTCCTACCCAAGAAAAGCACATTAAATAAGTTAATGGCAAAAACGTTTTTAATGCCAGGGCCTAACGATATTATTTTTGAAAATAAAAAAAAAGAGTTAATAAAATGGCAACCAAACATAAATACTGCACTCTTATATTTGATGAAATGGCAATTGCACCTCATTTATCGTATGATAAACATAATGATAAGATAAAAGGATTCGGCGACGATGGTAGCACACGCGTGAAGACTTTTGCTGACCATGTATTGGTATTTATGGTCAGAGGAATATTTAAAAAATATAAACAGCCCATAGCATATAGCTTTTGTACAGGCACCACTAAAACAATGAGCTTAAAAAAACAGTTAAAAACAATTTTGAAAAAAGTTTTAGATACAGGTCTAAAAGTTGTTTCAACTACATGTTACCAAGGTTCCACCAACATGGCAGCAATTAATTCATTAATAAGTGAAACATACCATGAATGTTTAAAAAATGGTAAAGAATTTAAAGGGGGATTTTTTGAAATCAATGAAACTCAGATTTACCCCATTTATGATCCACCTCATTTGATCAAAGGAATCAGAAATAACCTGATTACAAAAAATTTGGAATTTATTCAAGATGAAAAAAAGCGCATAGCAAAATGGGCACATTTAGAGGCTCTCTATAAAAATGGGGCCAGGTTATAGGGGTATGAGATTGATACCAAAACTTACAGCCCGTCATGTAATACCTCATCTAATACCAAAAATGAAGGTAAAATACAGCACTCAAGTCTTTAGCAGAACTGTTAGTGTTGCTATGGGGTTCACTGCAGGTAGATATTTATTGCATCATACTGATTTAACATTACATGAGTACTCAAATAAATATACACAAACTTAAATAAAGATTTTCTTTTTTTAGGAACGGGCAGGATTTCACGTGAGAGCCAATTTGATTCGGTCAACGGAAACTTCAATGAAATTGAAAAAGGAAAAGTTTATAGATCAGCAGTCTCGCCAAAATCGCCACATCTTAAGTTATGGTATAAAAGTCTACCAATTTTAAAAACGATGAGATTTGTTGGTGGAGTACGCACAGGGATGGTCCCATCTATTTCAAGCTGGATTAAAACTATAGAAGCATTCCAGAATATAACAAAAAAATTACACTCTTTAGGACTCCAGTCACTGCTGCTGCGCAATTTCAACCAAGACCCACTAGAAATTTTTTTTGGTTCAATAAGGGCTCATGAGCACCACAATGTAATGCCTACTGTACCTTCATTAGAGACATCGTACAAGGCTCTATTAGTAAATAATATGGTTTCACCCCAATCAATTGGGGCTAATTGCGAAAGTGATGATAGCTACTGCCTACAAAATTTAACATACTTTTTTTCCAAAAATATCGCCAGCCTGAAAATATAAGCATAAATAATTGTGAACATCTCAACTTTGAATTGACAAATGTTGATAATTTACTTAAAAGCCAAGACTCATTAGATCTTGAAAAATGTGCAGCAGCTGCATATTGCGGTGGCTGGATTTTACATACAATTTATAAACAGATTGCAAATCGTCAAAAATGCAAAGAAGATTTAGAAGGAGATAGTGAAGATCATTTTTCAAAGTTTATAAAAATGAAAAAATATACAAACAAAACTTTTCTTCACTATCCTAGTAAAAACATTCTGGAATGCTTACTACACATAGAGGAGATCACAATAGAAATATTAAAAACGAATTGTGATATGTTGCAAATTTACCATTAAATAGAATTAGTAACCACGACACTAATTCAGATGAATTTCATCAAGTGTGAAAATCACAGTGAAAATGTTAGAAAAATAATCTTAAATAAGGCTATATTGTTAATAATGAATGAATGATTGGTGTAGGGAAGTAAATAATCTCTTAAATGGAAAAAGCACTGTGTGTGATGAAAGTGACCCCATAAAACTGTCAGCGAATAAATATTTTGTAACATACAAAACAAAAAATAAAGTTTTAAAATAAGTTATGTTCTTTATTTATTTACCTCTCTTGTAATTGTATAAAAAGATTATGGGGATCGTTCATTGCAACGAGCGGAATTCAACTTACACTGTTTTTTTTAAAGTAGCTTCTGGGTTTCTATTTGAAACTTTACTCGGTTTGTACAGAAAACCAGTAGGTAATTATTTAAAAAAAACGAAAGTTGAATTTCGCGGGTTGCAGTGAACGATCTGCCTTATCGACAAAAATAAGAACCTCGTGCTTCAACAAGCAAACACAGGATTTATTAAGCAGTACTGGGGTTGGGAGCTAGATGGTGCTGCTACGCATTGAAACCTTGAGACGGCTATCTATACTTTAGTACTTCTTAATCTTATCTATGATCGCGCCATCATCACCTCGCTTGGGTAGACGCTTCACCTTCCACTTGTAATTTTGCATTTTCCCGTTGAATGCAAGACGATGCAGTTTCATACAAGCAAAGCCTTTATCTGAAACACTATTGAATTATATTAGTAGTGGAACTTTAGGTTGCTATCTCACTTCTGAAATATTAAGGCCTCACGGGAAAAGTGATAAATAAAATACCAAAAGTATACTCATCTTAAATGTAATCGGATGCCAGGTTTAATCACAACAAGAGGTCAAGCTTACAAGTATAATTTATTAAATACTACGAGAACAAATACAATTTATGATCACACCAAGACACGCGCAAGCGACGACCGACCGAGACGAGAGCAGTGAGCTGTTACTACTACGTGTAGAGACGCTATGCCAAGCAAAAAATGTGCGCATTTTTTGGACGTGAACTGTCAACAGACTGACGTATTCCATAAATTTTGAATTTTGAATATGAAACCGCAGAAGTGACACAGACTTTCTGCCTACTTAACTTAATTGTATTGAATGAATATTATTTTATCAAAACGTTTTAATCGTTACTCACTTTGATCAATAGTTATTTAAAAGAGCTAAATAAATAAAAGTTTAGTAAATAAAAATCTGTAGGTCAAAAACTCGAATGATTTTTACTATTTTTTTTTATCATGATTTTTATCATTTTAATTTTTCATACGAGATAATTCTAGAAAAATACAACTACCAATGCAAAACACCTTAAAAGAAATATCACAACATCGCATTGTCTAACCTCTATTTATTACCTACCTACTTTTCCATTCTGTGCGTGTCACTTTTTATAATCTTTGATTTTCGAATAAAATGGCGGCAATTTCATACAAAAATTTATAAAATATTTGATAAAATATTTTATTAAAATAATTGAAAAAATATTTGTGTTGGTTTAAGTTAACATTTTAATTTCCTACCGATGGTAAGTAACGCCGGTGAGTCATTCCCAGAAAGTTTGCTCGTAACGCTAAGGAGTTCCACTAAATTTTATTATGTGGTATTGTCGTTAAATTAACTTTAATAAAAAGAATATTCATAAATTTTATGAAAAATAAAACTTTAATGTTCTACAGGGCATCAATTAATTATTAACAAGATTTTAAGTAAGACAAGTACACTTTTTTGTTCCTGAGCGTCACGAACTTTACTTATGATTTAATAAAACAACCAATAGTAAAATAATCAAAAAATTTACTTAGTTTCAAATCAACAATGTCAGGCTTCTAATTAAACAAAAACAATAAACAATCAATGAACAAAAACTAAATAATTTCGGCAAAACATTTCCAAAGCGTCACTTACTGTTTATTTCACATATATATTTTTTCGGATATACCCAAACAATTTCATTTTTTTAAATAAAATAATTATGAAATAGAAGCGCATTATTACGTTTAAAATGTGACAAAAAAAAATATATTTGTTGTTTATTTTCTGTTAATTTTTTTTTTTTCAAAATGGGACAGTGATGCTATTGAACCCTAAAGTGACGCTAAGGAATAGTTAAGCTAGGTTTACATTTAAACATTTAAATATACCTACAAGCGGCCCTACATCTAATGTACAAGATGATACAAAAAAGTGCATAATCCTTTAAGGGGGTGATTCTAATCTTGTTAAATCCGAAACGCTAGCGGAAGCCTCTTAAATATTCGCCGTGACGCGACCACTCGGCACACACTTTCTTGCATCAACTACTATTACTACGTATGGAAATGACATCCCTAAGGAACCTTGTGCCCGATGAGTTGATGGTCACAGACCATCAACGCATGCGCGGTATCACAGTCACTCACTCCCGCTCGTAGCGTTAACCAATGTGACATTTGGTCAATTAATTTGTCAAAATGCCGTCTTGCGTTTTTAAAACATGCAAAAATAAAACCAACAGGAATATAAACGATACCGGCGTCACTTACCATCGGTAGGAAATTAAAATGTTAGCTTAAACCAGCGTAAAGATTTTTCAAAATGTTATAAATTTTTGGCATGAAATTGCCGCCATTTTACATGAAAATCAAAGATTATAAAAAGTGACACGCACAGAATGGAAAAGTAGGTAGGTAATAAATAGAGGTTAGACAATACGATGTTGTGATATTTCTTTTAACACGTTCCGGGACACTACTCCAGACGCAATAGATGTTTTATTGTTTTCACGCCTGTAGGCGGGCACTGTCCCGGAACGTGTTAAGGTGTTTTGCATTGGTAGTTATATTTTTCTAGAAATATCTCGTATGAAAAATTAAAATGATAAAAATCATGATAAAAAAATTGTAAATATCATTCGAGTTTTTGACCTACAGATTTTTATTTACTAAACTTTTATTTATTTAGCTCTTTTAAATAACTATTGATCAAAGTAAGTAACGATTAAAACGTTTTGATAAAATTATATTCATTCAATACAATTAAGTTAAGTAGGCACAAAGTCTGTGTCACTTCTGCGGTTTCATATTCAAAATTCAAAATTTATGGAATACGTCAGTCTGATGACAGTTCACGTCCAAAAAATGCGCACATTTTTTGCTTGGCATAGCGTCTCTATACGTAGTAGTAACAGCTCACTGGCTATTACTAGTTATTGTTTGATCAGAACCCGTTTAGGATTGCATTTCCCTGCGCATTATTGTTTGTTGCTTATATAGTTTTGTTTAAACTCGATTGATATTCTTTTATAAAATAAAAACGTTTTTGTGGTAATATCTGTTTCATTTTAGATGTACAATATGTGTTTTGTGAAGGTACCTTACGCCAATGACATTGATTTTAAACTATCTATGTATAAAACCCCAACCTCAAAACCGAAATTCACTACAAACTCTTAAATAAACTCTTAACCCTTTAAAGGAAAAGAAACCATATTATTATAATCAATGAACTCTTAAGCGTTGAGGAGTTCCACCATCAGCTCTGCTCCACACAATGTTGACTATCAGACGTAACAACACGTCAACGTTAAGATTCTAGTACCAAAACACCAAGATCCCATCATCAGATCTTGACTTGGCAACAAAATGGGACTAACTACTCGTAGAAGAAAGTATACTTAACGTCTAGGTGAACATTTTTTTAATCGGTCTACAACTGACTGAGATATGAGGTAACATAGCCACAAAAAAATACAGATAACCTCCTCCTTTGAAGTCGGTTAAAAAAAAGTTCTTAAAGAAAATTTCATGGCCAAAAAGTAGGTATACACACAGACATTCAATGAAAAATTACCTACGCACCTACCTTGATGCACCAAGATAGGCCATGCTTAGCCGAAATTAAATTGGGGTGCTCTACATACAGGTATACCTAGCTGCAGTAATAGTAGCTTCAAAGCGTACACAATCTATGACACATGGCTTACTCGGGTTCACCTAAAATTCCATTTAGTCACACGAACTGCAATATTACCGGAGCGCATGAGTCGTAGTGCATGAGTCATAGTTGAATCACCTTTGCACCCCAGGTATCACCCTCACGTACCACGAAACCCCGTAATAAAATAGGCTCAACCCCCTTGTAATAAACATTATAATTACTTGAAAGTTAAACGGCTGTGAATCGGTGTTTGGCGGCTATAGTTCAGGAATGAACAGTAAGTTCGCTTAGAATGTAACACTTTTGACACAGAAACTCCTTTATTTATTTAAGCACACAAAGGTGCATTATACTAATAAACCTGAATAATGATATGAAGAAAATGTTTTTCTTATCCAGTTAAGTCTGATTTTCGTGACTTGTCTGGTGAATAAATTAATCGAGTATCAATTTTTTTGTAATATATCCTTGATTATTCAGTAATACTATTAATCTATAAATTAAAGTTAATAAATTCTTGCAGCAGAATGTACCGAAATTTCACAATCCCGCGAGTTTATGCCAAAAAATAAAGGTAAAAACGCAAGGTGCCAACACGCCGGACTCGACCGTTTTTTTTTGTCCGGGAGTTAACGAATACCTACTCAGTGTTTGGTTTCGACACTAAACATAATCTCGTAACAAAATTAGTTCAGCGGTTCTATCCGTTACCTTTTTTAGGACCTATTTTTGGATGTACGCATGAGTAATATGCAAAAAACTACTGTATGTATGCTTAACTGTGTCATGTCCAATTTTGTAATGAATTTCGTTTGACCTACATATTACTCGTACTGAATGAAGGTGTTGGGGTGCCTCGATAGTTACCATATGCAACTAATAGCATTTCTGAGGTCATTAACCTCTGCCTCATGGCAAATATTTGCCTAGCATCGTTGGAGAAAATACGCGATTTCGTTTTATAATTAGATAAAGTACTTACTTAGTAGGTAGGTGTAATTTATTTGTCTATGCAATGTCATTGTCAGTGATGTTATTTCGTTACTATGGTGTTGTTTATACAAAACTCAATACGTTACAAAATGTATCTTGTATTCTTTAAGTTTATTAAAACCAAGTTATCTAATTGGTGTTTCTAATTGTATCAATTTAATAAACTTAAAATATGTCGATTAAAACAACTATTAGTGAAGCAAATCAATATTCGACAAATCTTCTGTCGCGATATCTACGGCCTGATAGATTTGAAGTTGACCCCACTGCTGAACGTGCTGATCTCAAATGGTCACATTGGAGGTACACATTTGAAAACTTTATTACGGAAGAAATTCCATCTACTGCTGATACTTTAAAAGTAAAACTCTTAATACATCACCTAGGACCGTCTGTTTTTGTTTACGTCCGAGATTGCAACACTTATGAAGACTGCTTAAAAACCTTAGAAAGCATTTATGTCAAACCAAAAAACGAAATTCTATCTCGCCATATACTTTCCACCAGAAAACAGCGTTCGGATGAATCTATAGCAGAATACGCTAGAGCGCTAAAGCTACTCGCTCAGAGCTGTAGCTTCAGGAATCTAACGGCACGAGAACATGAAGATGAAACGATTCGCGGTGCTTTCATCGCTGGAGTGTTATCGCAAAGAATAAGAGAACGGCTTCTAGAAAATAAAGAGGTAACACTAGATAAAGCTCTCGATCAAGCTCTGTCATTAGAGGCTGCAGAACTGAACTCGCAAATAATCGGAGGACCTTCCATTTCGGTTAATGCTACTTCAGAGACCAGTAATTTTCCAGATACTTTAAAAGATAATAATATAGCATTGTCTTCTCCAACGCGCAAACACTGTTTCTTTTGTGGAGGTAATGTTCATCGAAGAATTTTGTGTCCAGCAAAAAACGCTACCTGCCAGCTATGCACAAAGCTTGGTCACTATGCTAATGTCTGTCGTAGTCGCAAAGAGCAAAGAAACATTAACTCCATCGATGCCGACGGAGCTGATTCAGCCAGTATTCTCGCTGCGGCACCATCCAGTCTTCGCAAAGCTACTGTTCCGGTTACTATCAATGGACTGCGAGCTGATGCACTAATAGATACCGGAAGTTCAATTACGTTTATTGACAAGAGGATTGCATGTTTGATGAATCTTAAAAGGAGGCCTCATAGGCAATCTATCACATTAGCTTCTACTAATCACGTATCTTTTGTGGAAGGCGCTTGTAACGCGACCATAGAGCTTGGCGGACACACATATAAACAAGTAACATTATTAATCGTTAATAACCTTTGTGCGGATATCATTATTGGACATGACATCTTGAAAAATCATTCTACATTAGTTTTGAACTTTGGAGGCAAAGAAAATCCTCTTGAAATTTGCAACGTTATGGCAGCAACTGTACCACCCGCGTCTATATTTTCTAATTTATCGTCTGATATCAGGCCTATTTCTATAAAATCAAGGCAATATAATGCTGAAGATAAATGCTTTATTAAAGAAGAAATATCAAAACTCCTCGATGATGGTGTCATCGAACCTAGCCACTCACCATGGCGTGCACAAGTTCTTGTTGCCGGGGGTGGATCCCATCGTAAACGTCTTGTCATAGACTATTCACGAACTATCAATAAATTCACCCTTCTCGATGCCTATCCATTACCAAGAATTGAAGACGTTATTTCTAATGTGGCAAAGTATAATTATTTTAGTCAGATAGACCTAAAAAGTGCCTACCATCAAGTCCCGATCCCTTCTAACGAAAAAATCTTCACGGCGTTTGAAGCTTGTGGAAAACTCTATCAGTTTACCAGAATACCGTTTGGAGTCACCAATGGTGTTGCTGCATTTCAACGGACACTTGATTATGTCATTCAGGAAGAACAACTGGAAGGCACATACGCATATTTAGATGACGTCACTATATGCGGTAGGAATCAGGCAGAGCATGACAGGCACCTTGAGAAGTTTATGTATGCTGTTGAAAAATATAAACTTACCATCAATAAGCAAAAAAGTGCCTTCTCAAAAAAATCTATTAAGCTTCTCGGATATAACATAGAAAATAACGTTATCACGCCCGACAGTGATAGATTAAGACCTTTGGTTGAACTTCCGGTCCCGAAAAATTCATCTGAATTGAAACGTGCTATGGGATTATTTGCACACTATGCGAAATGGGTTGACAAATTTTCATCTAAAATACAACCTTTAATAAAAGTGACCCAATTTCCTTTAAGCGAAGAGGCTAAATTATGTTTCAATACTCTCAAAACTGACATCGCAAAATCTGCACTGATTGCTATAGATGATAACGATATTTTGACTGTAGAAACAGATGCGTCTGAATTTGCTCTTGGGGCAACATTGTCGCAGAAAGGACGCCCTATTGCTTTTTTCTCAAGGACACTATCTGAAACTGAACAGAAACAATCTTCAGTTGAGAAAGAAGCTGCAGCCATTGTCGAAAGCGTCAGAAAATGGCGTCATTATCTGATTGGTAAGAATTTCAACCTCATTACAGATCAACGTTCAGTGGGATTTATGTTTCACCAAAAACATTCGAGTAAAATAAAAAACGAAAAGATAGAACGATGGCGGTTGGAACTCTCCTGTTTTAAATACGACATAATTTATCGTCCTGGATCTCAAAATATGGTTGCTGACGCATTATCACGTGTGTGCGCTACCATGAACTCTACAAAACTACGAGAAATTCACGAATCGTTATGTCACCCAGGTATAGTGAGACTGATTCATTGGATTCGTCTTAAGAATTTACCATATTCTGTTGAGGATGTAAAGAATATTACTCATTCTTGTCCCACATGTGCTGAAATTAAGCCCCGTTTTATGAAATCACGAGGCCAGCTAATAAAAGCTACTTCACCTTTCGAAAGACTCAACATAGACTTTAAAGGTCCATTACCAGGACATAATAAATACATATTAACAATAATTGATGAGTATAGTCGTTTCCCGTTCGCCTACGTATGTAAAGACATTTCGACTGCCACTGTGATAAGATGTCTCAAGGATTTATTTAGTATGTTTGGTACACCTGCTTACATACATAGTGACCGGGGAACATCGTTCATGTCTGAAGAATTGAACGAATTTCTTCATCCGTTAGGAGTAGCGCAAAGTCGAACCACACCTTATAACCCTGGTGGTAATGGACAGGTTGAGCGGCTGAATGGGACTCTATGGAGAACTATTAAACTAGCGCTTCGATCCAAAGACTTGCCAATTGACTACTGGGAAAACGTTCTGCCGCTAGCGCTGCATTCAATTAGATCTCTTTTGTGTACTGCTACTAATGCAACTCCCCATGATAGATTATTCTCCTTTCCAAGAAGGTCTGCTAATGGAGAATCTTCACCTTTGCTTTCACCTGGCCCGGTATTGGTAAAGAAGCATGTTCGAAACAAGAACGACCCATTAGTTGAAGAAGTGGAGTTATTGCAAAGTAATCCTCATTATTCATACATCCGGTATCCCAATGGCCGAGAGTCTACAGTTTCGAACAGAGACCTAGCTCCTCTGCCCTCAAACGACATCAACGATGATGATAGTGGACAGGAAGCTCCTACTAACGATTCTCTCCAGGAACTGCCTACACCACATGAGAACAATTCAGACTTGGAGCCAGCTTCATCTCCTCCTGTTACCATTGAAAACCAAAGACCGGTTAGGCAAAGGAACCCTCCTAGATATCTTACGGATTACCAGTTGTAAGGTTATAGATAATAAACTTAGTGGGGGAGAATGTAATGTATTTGTCTATGCAATGTCATTGTCAGTGATGTTATTTCGTTACTATGGTGTTGTTTATACAAAACTCAATACGTTACAAAATGTATCTTGTATTCTTTAAGTTTATTAAAACCAAGTTATCTAATTGGTGTTTCTAATTGTATCAGTAGGTAATAATCGTACTCTACTACCGATTTCAGCGAACGTGCTTCATAGAGGAACTATTAAATGTGCTTTCCTAGGGACGGGGGTTTCATCATCGCCAACTTCTTAACTAAGTTTTTGCAGAACAATAACCACATGAACTTTCTCCCTGGGAGTCCCAAGGAGAAAGTTTCTCGTTGTCTAAGGCTGGGATACCGAGCGAACTAACGACCATTAGAATAACGAGGCAGACATAACAGAAAATAAGACTGAAGTTTTTAGATCCTTAGTAATGGCAAATTTACTTTACCAGCGGTTGAATATTTACGATGTGTTGTGTGTGTGTGTGTGTTTTGAAAAAAAAATACTTGACCAATTCTTTTTAATGAGCTAGCCATTCTGACATTTGGTCTTTCTAGGGCGGTTTTTCTTCTAAACACTCAATCGTAAATATTCAACCGCTGGTAACGTAACTTAACCATCACTATCGATGAAAAAACTGAGCCTTATAAGCTTGTTTATTTATTTATTAAAAGAAAAGTTCCAAACAAGTTCGACTAGCTAATGGGAAGAAGGAATATATTGTCGATCATCCCACAGAACATTTTTATGTTCTGTGCATCATCCATCGTCATAATCTTTGTCTGGTAACATAAGGAAGAAAATTCCTTACTTCGAAACCAAGACTACCAAGACAATCGGTGTGTTGTCTGGCGCATATTTATGTAGGTATAACGACGTCATTTTGTACGCAATGCTAATGAAGTGATTGTTAGGACGATCGCGTGTCGGCAGGAGGGTAATGGGAGATAAGCTCGTTAGTCAGTCTAGCTCATTTGAGAGGCTATAGAAAAAATATTTCGTTAATATGACAATGAAAATCAACCCTTTGTTTGTGGGTTAGGCCTTTTGTATATCGCAAGACACTATATTCATCAAATTAAAACATACCAATCACATACATTACTCCGATCCTACATGCGATTATGTTATAGAAAATGGAAACTTTTGATTAGTATTTTTGTAGGAGTAACTGAGGCATTATCAAATCTTGATAAGGTAAGTCGTAAAGTAATACAAGTAGACATGTTAATGGGGTGATATACCTACAAGTCACTATAATTACTAGGCCATCTCTGTTATGTTCTTGATTCTAATTTATTATTTTCTGAATCCCTTGAATTTAAAGTGAACGCAACTCCAATGGTTCTGTTGCAAGTGGTTTCAATGTTTATCTACCTAAGTTGGGTTCGGCTATCGCAGTGCTAGATTCATCCAGTAAGAGCAGACAAGATAGCAAGCCGGGTCGTTGCTGAGTCTGAGGGTTTGTGCAGCTTCCCGTAAGCCTATCAAGAGATGGCGTAACTAGTTTCTGTTCTCCTTTGGTAGGGTCTATGTTGGGACGTGTTTAATGCCCCCAGTGGGTCTATATGCAAAAATAGACTTTTATGACTTTTGATGATTCATCAAAGTAGTTCTCGCGGGCGAAGTCTGAAGCAAAATTTTTGACATTTTGCGTAGACAATTTCAATTTTCTGCTGCATCGAATATCCTTTTAACGTACGTAGCAACTATCTATCATTACTTTTTAAAAATATTTTTGTATTTTTTAAGCTTGATTCAAACATTCTTCTCAATCAATAAAAACACGAAAATACCAATTTTGTCTCAGCCATAGACCTTTTATGTCTCAGCATTTTTCGAGCGCCACCCAGTGGTGTTACAGGGAACTATGTGGAGATTTCCATAGCGCGGAAGTCTCGACATAATTCTGTTTAACTTTGTTTGCAGCGCCCATATTTTGCTCTGTTCAGACCTATGGTTGACTGGTAGACAATGCTTTTGGCATTAAGGCCGTCTTAAGTAAAATATTTTGAATTGCGCTTGAAGTTTTAATAAAGAAATAAATTAAATGACAGATTGAGTTTTATTTGCCGGTTTCCGGCCTTAAACAATTTATGAACTAAGACACCTTTGAAAGAAAATTATGTAATATTCTTTAAAATAAAATTAAAATAAAAAAGTAATTTTGAATTACAAAGTTTTGGGAAAGTACTTTCAATCATTTTTATTCCAAACAATTTTTAGGTGTACAGTGTACATGGTCTTTGCATTTTTGTTAATGTCTCTTTTACTTACGTACGGTCGCGGTTATTCTCGCATCTTCGTGTGCGCGCGAGCTTCCTTATGAAAAGTAATAACGTTTTTCACCCTTTTTTTTGGCACCCGCGGTTTGCGATAGTCATGAACGGAGTAATAAAGGGAAACGGAAAGGAGTAAACAAAACGGAATAGGAATTTGCAAAATATATAATAAGGATCAGGTTTAATAGGTGGATCGTTTTCACCCCTTAGACGTTGTCTGATTTTATTATTTTTTATTTCACATGTATTGCAAGCATATTTTATATTGACCGTAGGCGTTATAAATGTAGGCAATTTCGCGCTGCGTTCCGCCTGCTCACGATAGTTTTAAGAGCTAAAATCTCTTGCACGTCGCTTCGATTATTGTTTGAACTGTTGACGCCCGTTTTAAAATTTGAATTGTATAGGTAACCTCATGGCGATCATTTCTTGCCTAGACGAGAACATAGCAAGATAAGCGACCAAGCAATCATACATTTTTGAGTTTTTTTTTTTATAAAAACGGACTATAATTGTGTTCTGTTTACCATGCACGCACAGGAATATTTTTATGTTCCGAGACACGTAGTCTGAATTATAACATCACTGAAACCTCCTATGATCTGCAGTCACCTAGAAGGTTTTTATTTTTTTATTTTTTTGAAAACTTTCCCTATAATAGAGCATTATACGTAATCCTTATTAGGCCATCGTGCCGCAACAATAGTCCCTAATTAATAACTTTTCGGCCGATAGGCGTGGTGTTATTGCAATATGCAAACTCGTGCTAGACTATTATGAGTTGCCAACGCCTACTAAATTGATACAATCTGATCGGATCGGCTCAAACGCTAAGCCCAAACGTGCACAGCGAAGCACGGATACGCGTTTTACATCGCACGTTCATTACAATCAATAATATCCTTAACAAAGAGAAAACCAAAAACGATGGTATTACCTGTCATTTGTTTCATGAAATAGTGGACGAATTCTCGTACGCCCATACGAGTCCAATTTCAAAGAGAACCGCAAATCGATGCAAAGTTTAGTCGTTTCGCACAGGCATACCTACCTACTACAGTCCGAAACAAAAATTTTGTCCCGATGTTACCTAAAAAAATATCGGTCGGTAGAAGTGCTGAGTCATCATTTATTTTGTACAAGGAATAATTTTTTTTTTTCGCAATTTGAACTTTTATGTGCATGCTCGCACATACTGCCGCGGTCGTACCTATTAAAATTATTAGAGATACCTAAATAATAGGCTAGTTTACCAAATTTTAAAATCTAGATAATACCTTACATGTAAATATATTGATCACAAACCTTGTTATTTTAAAAATATTCACCATTTACATCATTTATTTATGATTTAAATATTTAAATTTGAATGGGCCTCGAAAACGCTCGAACTGTCATGGCGTCCAAATGACGTTACTTCTTAAGTCGAAAGTCTTTTTGACATCAAAATACAATGGAGAGTTGTCTAAGACATCAGAAAAAGCCCGCCATCGTACCTACAAGATTTGACGTCACATCCTCTGATATGAATTACGATTTCGTGACCAAATGTGTATTTTGGACAAACTTAATTATTGAAAATATTAATAATCCTTATTTTAATAAATAGCCGATATAGTTTTTTGTTATCTCCATATCACAATTAAAATAATTATTCACTAGAAACAACCAACATTGTGATTTGTTTTTATTATAGTGGAAACTAGCTTTGAACGTTGCCAACCAGGTGGTGCAAGGGTGCGAAAAAGTAGCTTTACTAAAACGTATTTATTCAATGTGAAATTAACATAATACTTTGCGCTGCTTTATACAAACGTTGCGTGCATATAAGAGAAAATTTGTAAGGATTGAGTTTTTATTCAGACCAGGGTTTACCAAAGTATGGGTATGGGAGCTAAAATGTTGAGTGGGCTCTGTCTGTAAAACGACATACCACCAACCGACCGAGACATACCTACTCATATTGGTAACGGTCCAATTTCCTAGAGGTGGGTCCTGAGTTTGTAAACTTTATTAGCTAGGTCGGAGCCTAGATAGCTTTGGGAACCACTTAATTTGAAGCCTTGCTCAAGGTGCGATAAAGCTGAGTGTTCACCTCGGGAATAAAGGTGTCCTCGTCTTGGGCGAGCTTGAATAACTCGCTGCACTGAGGATTCATTAACGATGTGATTGCAGACTACGGCAGCTATTTATCCCTAGCGTCGTTGTTTACCAACAATCATTGTACTCGTACCAGCCCCCTTACTCTGGAGACAAAACCCGATCCAATGAATATAGCCATCCCTGTCACACGCATACACGGCCTGATGAGTGACAGGGATGGCTATAACCATTGGATCGGATTTTGTGTCCAGAGTAAGGGCTCTGTTCGCAGCCGGATTCGACTGGCCTGATACCTGAAGTATTATTTAGTAAATAAAATTCTTTGCTTATATTCAAAAAGAAAAACAACTCCAGTTAAAAAGTCTTTTATTGTCAAGAATAAATAAATCTTTATTGTGCTATATTACAGTGTCAGTCTGAGTAGACTAATTTAGTTAAGAATTTGTTAAAAAACAGAGCGGGGTCAGTAAGTGAAAGTGATCCACCCTCGAACTAGATGCGAGTGTTTGTTTCTCGAGGGATAGAAGCAGATCCTGATGAGAACCGTAACTTCGCGTAATAACTTACTTCATTAACAAATGTATGAAAAAAGAATGGCTAATTTATGATACAAACACAAAATTGATTTTATCTGTTGTTTGGGAAAAATGTTTAAATAAAACTAAGAAAAAAATAACAGAAATGATTTAAAAATTATAATAAATACATACCCAACCTAACAAATAAAAACATAACATCAAATTAAATCAAAGTTGACACTTTACATCGGTAATGTTTTATGACGGTACCAGCAGTGTTTTAATAAAGGTTTTTATTACGAACTACAAGGCACGTGTACATAGTAAATGAAAATAATAAAATACTGATAATAATGAAGGTAAAGTAACATGTGAATAACGGGCAAAGTATACTCGCGCTCGAAGGGTTCCGCACTATTGACAAGGTAAACAACATAGAGAATGACATGTTTATTTTATTTAGTTGAATTGTATATTGGATTTTAATTTAAATTTATCAATATTTGCATGCCTGCATGCAGGCCGGATACAACTACGAAGCGGATTTTTGACCTGTTCTGTAAATTTTATATGATGTATTCTGAAAAATAAACAATTGTATTTGTATTTGAATATTTCGGATGCCTCCCTGTTGCCATTATTGATAGCGAGCAAAATGGGCAATTAATCGCGTTTGTTGTATGGGAGCCCCCTTAAATATTTTTTTTATTTTGTTTTTAATATTTTTTGTTATAGCGGCGACAGATGTACATCGTTTGAGAAAATTTCCACTGTCTTACTATCGCGGTACATTAGTTACAGCCTGGTTACAGACGGACGGACGGACAGACAGTCAGGTCCCGTTTGTACTCTTTTTGATACACGGGACCCCAAAATGGAAATATCTTTCACACGCGCCGGTGTGAGAATGGATTTTTTGCGCCTATCAATATTGGAATGAGATGTTTACAGCGTTCGTAATTCGTATTGCCAACGAATAATTATAATATACTTACCTGAAAATCAGGACCACTTGTAGATGCTATTGGAAAATAATCCATAAATACGCTAGTCATAGAGATGAGTTTCGGTTGGGCTTAACGAGAAAGGGGGACGTGGGCGAGAGACACCACCCCCACAGCCTTCGCAAATAGTAAAGCTGCGGACATCATGAGCTGTGATTTACAGGGCACGCGTAGATATATATAAATACATTATTGATAAAGGGTATTGAAAAAAAATAAGTGTCAAAACTCAAGTACCTACGATTAAGCAGGTACTAAGTTTGCGTGTAAACTTTTCTTGTTTTAAACATATTTTGTTCTCAACAATTCTTATAAAATAAGATACCGAACCCTTATTGTAAATCAGGACGGTTGTGAATTGTGAATATGGTATCGTTACATTATTGTTTTATTTTTATATTATTGTTTTATTTTTTCAATAAAACTTTTCTACTTTCAACAAACAACATGTATTGCAAACAAATTTGTCCGGACATAGGTACATGATTTTAAGGACTAAAGTTTTGACCGCTAATATCTCTGAGTTTTGGAGCACTATGACCAGGGCCCCTATTTTTGAATCATTCTCTTCAAGATGGCGAGTGATTTTCGTTCGAAAACGATTTTTTTTCTATGACTTTTGACACTACGTCGAACGAAAATCACTCGCCATCTTGAAGCGAATGATTCAAAAATAGGGCTCCAGGTAAAAGTAACTATATTTACTCTGTAGAATCATTGATTAAAATGTTTGCTCCTATTTTAAAGCTGCACGCTGTAAATGAATATTTTAGATAATTAATTATTACATTCCTAAATTCAGTATTTTTTTAATTTGGTACAATCATTTTATCTAGCCGTCTACGTATAAGTGTAATTAAATAGTAATTTAGGAGATCTGATCTTCAAAAGGACAACGACAAGGATCAAGGATCTACGACATTTTTGAAATACAATTTACTAGTCTTCGAGTTGATACTACGATACTATCTCGCTCGTACTTTTTTTACATCCTATATATTGATAAAGTACGAAATGCTCAAGTAGGGATATCGAGTGATCATGCATTGGTATGTCCACTATTTTACAATTTTCAAGAAAAAATTGCAAGAAAACCTTATACTGTTTAAAACGACGGTGAATATATTAAAGTTCCGACCACTTTACTATAATGCATGAACTGCTTGACTTGCTGACTGCTTTGCTTGGTCTAAGTAAATACTAACCTCACAAGGTCTACAATCCAATTAATTGAGATAGTTATTTTTGTTTTTTTACCAAAAGTAATACTTCCCACATTAGCCATTAAAATGCATTATTTTACATAATGTATCGGCGCTAAGTATTAGCAAGTAGATGACATTAGATTTTATCACGTTTAGTATACTACTTCAAAGCTAGTTTTTATACGAGTATGTACTCGTTGTGTGTATAAAATAATTGGAAATACGCTGCAAAATAAATGGAATGCAATAAAATCAATGTTATCATTTCCATAAAACTGCAGCGTATTCTTAAATAATTTCACCGTGCAAAAGTAGGCATACAGACGACAGAGTGTGTTTTTTTTAAAACCAAAATACTTATCTAATTGTAATTGTGAGTGTACTAACGAAAGGGGTTTTAACGAACTGCTATCACACACGGCGGGGGTTACCCTACTGTCCACGCGCGGGACGCGGCCGGGGGCAACCGGCGAGGCGGCGAGCGGCGCGGCGAGCAGCGAGGAGGGCATCTAAGGCCCCCTCCATCACTTTGCTACCAAGCGGCACGCACGACACTCGCGTCCATCCATACTCTTTTTCCTACGACCGATGTACATTTAATTCCTATGGAGTAAATCCATTGAACATCTAATACAGTCCGCGTTAATTATTTCTACATCCTACCACTACACGCCCGAACACCTACACCCTCGTAGAATGATCAATGCGACAAGACCCTCAACTTCTTTCCAACAGTTCCCAACTAGGGGCCTCCATCGACTGGCGAGTCTCACGCATCACCACCCTTTATTTTAGGCATCAAGTTAGCGGAAGTTTTAAATCAAACATCAAAACATAAAAAGATTTTTAACCGACTTCAGAAAAAGGAGGTTCTCATTTCAATTTTTGACCTACGACCATGTATGTATGTTTGTCCGCGAATATCTCGCGTTTAGCTGGACCGATTTTGATGGGGTTTTCAGTAAAGTGCTTGTTACACTGGGGAAAAGGTTTCAGTAACCTCTTTAAGTTAAAGAATAACTAAATACATTGACAATTTTTTTTTCATGCAACCACCTTAAAAAAACCTGAAAGAACTAAAATAAATAACCCATATGTATCAGAGAAACTAACTCATTTGAGTCGGCGCATTACAGTCTACGTATGCCATCATACACCGACTTCGAATGAGTTTGTTTCTCCCCTATGCGTTTTTTTTAACTTTTAGTGTTTTATTTGAAGGCGGTTTAAAACAACACTGTTTCACCGACTTTATCAATATTAAACATTCCTCATAGTTGGAAGTAACTAAATGTTACAGAACTGAAGATTCCACTGGTAATGTTTTTAACAATGCTTTTGTTGATTTCATAGACTCTACCCTCGAAATCTAGGAATACCAACCAAACTTCTCTGAATTGGGCGTTCTTAGATTTCAATATACTATTACTCCTACCTTTGAAGTACTAAGTATTTTGGAAACCTTTGTACACTAACAAAAACTATCTTTCCAACAATTCCAATGAACTAGTGAAAAGTTTCGTGTTAGAAGTATTTTTGGAGAGTACAAGCACAAAATATTGAAGTCAAACTCAATACACCGCAACCGCCAGGTTGATAGGTCACAGTCGAGGGCTAGGTCACTAAGCTAAATAAAAGCCAACTTCGCAGACAACGGTTTATTGTCTCGACAGATAGTCATCATGGATTTGGAAACCAATCCTTTGTCACCTCCCACTCATAACTCTCCTTTGATGGGAGTTTTTCTCAATATCAAGTCACTTACTGTAGCTTCTGTGACAAAGTTTCCCTGAGAACCTTGATCTAACAAGGCTCTCAACACATGATTACTTCCATTTTTCAACTCAGCATTGATTAGCGCCGTCGCTAACAATACTTGTATTCTGTTATCTATCGAAAAACTCCAAGCAACCACCATTGAATTGCTCTTAGTAGGGCTACCTGCCACACAATTAGGCCCTGTTTTTCCCAGTGGACTACCATTTCCCTCTGACTCACCTTAGCAACCTTAGAATGTGCTTTTACAATATTTTTAACACTCACAGTGTCATATTTTATTCTTAAAATTCTTCGTCACGCAATGACGTATCAATGAGACCAAGAATTTCGCGCGGTCAGACCGACAGCACGGTAGCTCAATTGGAAGAACAGTTGGCTCGGTTAGCCAGAAAGATGCTGGTTCGAGTCCCGCCCGTGCGCAATTTTTGGTTTCATATTTCATCTTAGAATGTGCGTTCTCTGTTTCTTCTTTATTCGGATGCAGAAGCGTGTGATGTTTCCGAAGGCATAACACTGACAAGCTTTCGCCCCATGATTAGCACCTAGACAATTAAAGCACAAGTTGTTATTCGGAACAAAATTACGACGACAGTCTACAGCTTCACTAGTAATTTTCCTACAAACACTCAATTTGTGAGCCTCTTAGCAAATGCACATTTAATTTTGTTTGTTGTGTGCATAGATTTAAATTTCACAACATTGTTATTTTTATTAAAATTACTACTTAGTTTAAATCTATTTGGTTTGGTTTCTGAAAACTCAAGTGCTCTATACTTACCTATTCGTAAAAAGTCTTTAAATTGCTTAAATGTGGGTAAGTCCTCTGATGGAGTACCTACTTGCTGTTATAGTAAACTCCCACTGCTTCCTAGATTCTACATCAAGTTTTAAACATACAATGTGTATTATTATTCTGTCCCAGTTAGAAGTATCTATAGCTAAATTAGTCAAAGTGCGATAAATAGCGTTTATTATTGTACCTTGTTTTTAATTGAGACGAACATCTCTCATCATTGGCTTCTGGAATAGTTATTTGTCTGAGTAATTGTTCAGCTTCCCCAGACAAAGAGCTTTTAAGATAATGCATCTTTTGTACATTATCCAATTTAGGATTATTATGGATTAAAGACATGAATAAATGCCTGAAGGTTATCCATTCAGTATATTTACCAGATAAATTAGGAATCTCAATTTTAGGTAACTTCAAGGATTCTTTGTTAGTAGTTTCAGGTATGGATTTTTCCCTAGCATCAGACCATAGTGCTCTTTCAAACACTTGTAAAAGAAAGAGAGTCTCCTCTGTCACACCATAAATATCATTTTTTATATAATCATCTTCCTGAGTTTCTTCATTATAATCCCTAATAAACTTTTTGTGAAAATATGTGGTCAGATTATACTGACCACATTTTTTCAAAACTTTCTAATCTGGTTTGGCAATACATTTCAGTTATTCTAGAATTTGGAGATATTTTAAAGTTTGCCAAGGCCTTAACAATTCTTGCTTGATTATCCATTTGTTTCGATAATAATTCAGCCTCCATATTGTAAAAATATTTTTAATTTGATGTTGTGTGTTCACGATTTCTATGCAATTTGATTTCTTTCGTGCGGTAGTTTTTACTGTAAAATAGTGATACTCGTAATCGAATTTCCGCACGAAACGAAGTTCGATTATGCGAGAATCGGTCTCCTGTTTATTGTCGCGACAGATAGTAAAAATGTGATACATAAGGTCACCTCGTTTTAAGTGATAATATTTAAAGGGCCAATTCAGCACAAAAAATGTATCATTTTTTGTAGAAAACACTTTGGGTTTTTATCCGCTAGTTTTTGAGAAAATTGGAGACTAAGGTAATATTTTTTCAGATTTTATTTTTTTATTAATTAAGGCTAAGATAAGAGAAAAAGAAGGTTTGGGCATTGAATTGAGAAAGGCGAAGCCGATGACGTAGATAACTTTTTAAATTGTCGGGGTGCTGTTTAAAAAAAAATTATATTGTTTAAGTTAAGGAAATTATTAAGAATATAAATCTCGATTTTCCAAAAAATAATGGTAGTGTCCTGTTCCTATGATGTATACAAAACCACTGTTAAAATATTATTACTTAAAATGATTTGACCTTATATAAGAGTGTAACCAAAAACTTTATTAGTGCGAGTTAACTATTATCGTTGGTACATTTCGGAACTAACTTTCCATAACTATTACTGACTGATCTTACACGAATAGAAGTTGAAGACGTTACCTTCTTTGTTAATGTATATTTATTTAAGTACGTGTGTAGTTTGTTAACTGTATTAAATTATATAAATAAGCCAAGGATTTTGTTGACTTCGCCGTTTTGAAGTCGTACCTGTAGAACCCAGATTCAGATTAGTAAGAGTAAGTATATGTTGCAGAATCAACATGCATTGAATTTATTTTTAGGTGTTTTTGCACGGATGTAATCAGTCTGGTATCGAACGACACCCGGGAGTCGCATAACAATGGAATTTATATTGTGTCTCATTTACACATACTTGACGAGTTAAACAACACCATTATTTCACTCTTAGACCTGTCTGAATCACGTTTCAAATAGTATATCAAGTGGTGACTGATTACTGAGTTATGTAGACTGCCCCTCACACCATGAGTCATACAAGGCCCGGAGGGTTGTTGACACCAAAAGAAGGGTGTAATAAAGAGGTGCGCTATGATTTGAAGGCCTTAGACCTCGAAGCGACCCTGTACGTGCCCTTATTTGTTTAGATTTTATGCGTGGATTTCAACAGGTCCATAAAATCTTCATTCCGTGGAATTCTCTTCTTTTTAATCTTTAAGTTCTTTTTTAACAATGTTACGTTTTGTAAAGGATTAGATAATGTATGTTTTCTTACCTTACATCTAGCAAATAACTTAAGAAACGAACGAGATACAATACTAAAAATATGGTGCCATGGCGATGAAACAGACGTCCACGGCAATTAAAGAACTGTGCCAAGGGAGTGAAGGTATTCGATCCATGGAAATGAAAATTCATATTAAACATAATATATTAATTTTAACCTGAGATTATGCTAACACATACGACTGTGTCCGAGCGGAATACAATGACTTGGTTTCACCCAAAATATGTATGAGTGTAACTTTTTTATACAAAGAAAGAATGGAAGTAGTATAAGGAAAGATAGATTGTGACGTTTAAATACATATGACACGGACATGAAACATCTGGCCACGGCAATGAAACTAAATTTTTTATTACCATAGCTGGCCTAGGAAAACATGGCAACGAAAGCATCAATGATGAAAATCAAGGTGGAACTATAAAATAACAAAAAATCTGATAATAATTTGAAGTGTGATTTCACAAATAAACATACGAGAAATATCCCGTTGATTTAATAAAATATAACCAATAAGCAAAATTTTTGTCATTTAGTTAAATTGTCCGATTTTCTGCTGCAGCGAATATCCTTTATACTTACGTAGCAAAATTTTTATAAATCTTAAAAAATATTTGTATTCTTTAAGCGTAATTGTGACATTCTTTTTAATAAATAAATACACGAATATACCAATTTTGCCTCAGCGTTTTTCGAGCGCCACCTGGTGGTTTTACCGCACCTTGTACTACGCGGAAGTATATGTCGAGACTTCCACGTTGTACAAGGTGTGTTCAACATCGCAATGAAAGATTTCGAGGTTTGTAGAATGTATTGATCCTATTAATAAAATACTTCACCTATATCAACGCACTGGGGTTACACTACCGATTTTATCGATGACACGTAATTTTAAACTGTAAATAGGCCTATTTCAATAAGAATCAAACTAGAAAACCAACTACTTTGCATCAAAATGTAGTCACGATAAAAAAATAACAGATTTAAGTTACCTAAGTTACAGCGTAGAATCTCGAATCTCATAAACAATTTTACCTAGACGGCGGCCCTTGCCGCCCCACGCCAGTGCGTTGCGATCGGTCAAACGTATCTGTCCGGTTCTAATAAAAAAAATAAAAAAAGTAATTCAATTAATTAAAATAACGTCACCGAAAAGGGGTCCCATGTAAAGTTGTTACACGTTTCCAAGAAGCATCGGGAGTTGCATCGGTAGGGAGGGGGTGGTCACCTGTGTTCGCGCATTGGTTGCACGCCCCTTCGTGCAACTAGTTTGCTACTCGCGCTTCAAGTTTACAGTCACCTCATTCAGTACTGTGCTGACACTGAATACTAACTGACGTCCTAAAAAATTCGAAGCTCCGTAAATTCAGGTATTCGCATTCGCTCCTTCACTACAAGAATAATTACAAAGTGTAACTGCAGGCGAATATGAAAGTTGCCGCCATCAAGAACTTCCGTCGCCGCCCGGAAAAGTAAGTTAACTAACTTTTTGATTGTTTAAAAGTTTTGTTTTGTGTCTGTGATGGTTTTTTAGGATGTTGTCAACAAATTTGTCATAAGCGAAGTCGATTTTACTACTGTTTTATGTGAGATTTGAGTTTTTTTACGCGATGCGAACTATTTTACGGTGGAAAAATGAATTTATTTGCAAACAGCGAACTTTGTAACTTCTCAATATTTTTCTGGCACCTAATGTTGGATTTGCGTTAGTGTTTAAATTTAAATATTGATGCAATTTACTGAAAGTTTACTGAACGGAACCAACCTAACCGTGACGATTAATCTGATGTTTCACGTTTTAAGATTTTTAAACCAGTCATATTAAAAACAAAAATAAAAGCTGAAATTGCGTTTATTGCGGTATAGTGCGATAAAGGAATAATATGTTGTGTGGGTCCACCTAGATAGTATTCCAGATTGGCAGTTGATTAAGGCAAAAATTAATATGCGTCGTTCTCTAATTCAATCAAATAAGTGAAGGGAAGGCTTGACGAGGAAGTTTACAATGAGGTTGTTGAAGTTCACAAAATTCGTGATCGTTTTTGAGCTTCTACATAATTTTCTAGCTTTGATGTTCGCTACTTTTCCATAAAATAAAATAAAAGGGAAAAAGCGAAAAACATTGACCGGGTAAGAGGACCTAACAAAAGTGCAAATCAATAAGTTGGTCTTGGGGTTACTAAATTACAAACTTCAAAAAGGCGAAGGGTTTTTTTATGTATCGAGTTCTTCAAAGATTCAATTATGCAAAGGTTTTGAAATTATTTATTAAATGCGGAGAATATTTAGAGAGTTAAGTGATAGGTATCGTTGTATTAACCATGTCACGATCTGCTGTTGTAAACTTAGGATAATCGAGGGATACTCTTGATTTCAATACACATTCTGTGGTCGGCTTATTTTGACTTTACTTCGTTTCTATAGGTATCTCGAACCGACTTCAAAAAGGAGGTTATCAATTCAACCTGTATTTATGTAACGTCGTTGGGATTGAATACGTAATATACGAATATTATAATATTTTAAAGCGTACAAACACCAAGCGTCCATAATTGTGCTAAAAGTCAGTAACGAAAATCTTTGTTTTAAAGATCGCGGAGATCGCTATCAAATTTGGAGAACTACTCGTATCTCTATAGGTGTGGAAAACTACAAGTTTTTTGCATGAGATAGGGACGCCATACAGTAGAGATGTGTTGCGTTTCCAGGTCGACTTTTGTCTTTGGGTGACCGAAGATTTCAGCCAGATAAACTCTGTCATTGTATTTTATTGATATAAAATGGTTCACTGTGAGCCAAATTAAAGTTGCGTAGTTTGTGTATTAGCATCAAAACAATTGTAACATAAATACAAATACCCAAATCTAAAATTATAAATTCAAAATTAGATCAAAAATATTAATATATTTTTTGTATGTGACTTTTAGCTGATGTCATCCGCGCGCGACAGCTTTTAATTCGTTTGTTTTTCTTGCTAGTCCAATAATGTAAACAATCTTAAGAGGATCGTGTGCAGGCCTATATCGAATGAAACAAATTTGGCCTCATTCGTTTTCATACATCCTAAACTACGCTTGTGCGTCTTCGATTATTGGAATTAAGGCTTGATTAGTTAAAAATTGTCGAAATTCCAAAGAGATTTTTTAGTCGAAAGTGAATGTTTAGGTTCTTATATTTTCTGAAACATACAATATTTAAAAAAATAAAGACGTACGAGCATAGTTTTCCAAAATATCTCTAATATGTTAAAAAAAAACAAAATCGGACAAAATGTTCTTCTTTTGTATGGAAAATTGCGCACACACGATCCTTTATTTAATTTAAAATAGAATAAACACGAATCTCAGCACCCACACAGGTAATTCTTTATTATTTAGGTATATTAGGTAATTTTTAATTTTAAATCATACAGTTTTATTTTAAAAAAATAGATGATTATTGATTACTAATTTACAAAATATTGTAATTAAATAGTCATGTTATTCCTAAAAGATGAAATAAGACACCGTGAGTGTTAAAATATATTGTTAAGTAAGTCATGATGATATATCTACAGTAAAACCACGACAGTACGATTCTGTCGGGACCCAGCCAAAAACGCGGGAAATCGTTGTAAGCGGAGACCTATGGAACAGGAAAAATAATTTATTGGACGCCCAGGAGCCCTTTTTTTGAATCACTCGCGTCTAGATGGCGAGTGATATTCAATGATTAAAATCGAATTTTGGAATGAAAATCAGTTGTATTATCTACACAAAAAGGATTTGAAAAATCATTGCTCAATTTTGTGAGTACTTACGTCTAGATTTTGAGGGATTTCCGTTGATTTTTAATGTGTTTTCGAACGAAAATCACACGCCATATCCAAGCGAGTGATTCAAAAATAGGGGCCCAGGGGCACTATTTTTGAATCACTCGCGTCAATATCACGAGTGATTTTCGTTCGAAAACTAGTTTTTTTCTATGTCTTAATTCATCTTCGAGCGAAAAACACTCGCCATCTTGAAGCGAGTGATTCAAAAATAAGGCCCCAGAGGCACTTTTTTGAATCACTCGCGTCAATATTACGAGTGATTTTCGTTCGAAAACGAGATATTTTCGTTGGCTTTTAATTCAAGTTCGAGCAAAAATCACTAGCCATCTCGAAGCAAGTGATTCAAAAATAGAGCTCCAGAATCAACATTTATGAACTCGTTAAGAGCTACAACCATAAATGTTATCTATACATGTATACATACATAATAATATAATAAAACTGTAAAGTAGGTAAATTCTGTACATTGCATATTTTAAAAAAAATGCATTGAGGGCTTCTTACACATAATAGATACCAAAAAAATTTTTTTTTAATTTTTTGTCTGCCTGTCGGCTGTCTGTCTGTCTTTCTGTCTGTTTGTTCGAGCTAATCTCAGAATCTACTGGACCGATTTTGATGGGGCTTTTTTTATTTGACTCAGCATCACTTGGAGAGTAAACTAGGATAGAAATCGATGTTAGTGTCGGTGTCTGTGATTTGACCTGGGAATCATTTTGTTTGCTGACCGTGTCTTTCCTGGGTAGGCTTTTTGCAGCGGTAACCGACATCCACGCGGGCGGAGCCGCGGGCGACCGCTAGTTAAGAATACGTTGCATCATATCATAATTAATATTTTTTTAATTTCCAATCTTCAACTAACTTAAAATTATCGACTTTCGAATATGCAAGTACAAACAAGCACAATTTTTAACATAAACACATAAGTACTCTGTAGAAAACAGACACAACGGATTCAAAAATGAAAATTTAAGGGTGCGTATGTCGATGCAGTTGCTTTACTGTCAAATTAGCAAATCTCATTGCAATTTCACATTAAATTGATAATATTACTATAATTTACCAATATAAATATTAGTATTCATACCATTGTAGTATTATTATAATATTATTATATTGCTAATATTCGTTTACACTGAGTGGGAATTAAACTGCCTCGGAATTGAATGGATTAAGTGGGATCGCAATAGTTACGCCTTCAGACAGTTTTCAGACTATTTTTACATCAACCATGGCAACATTCGTCCAAAAAGAGGGTAGTTACTAAGCGAGGAGACGAATATTAACGTACATATTAAGCGGGGTACAAATGTATGAAAACAAACTTTAATTTGTTGGGGCCGACGTTAAACAGCGTTTTATGCGGGAAATCGTATTAATAGGGGACGTACTGGGGTTCTACTGTAGTTGTACCTTAAGTATAAACCGGCCAAGTACAAAGGGTTCCGTTGTAAGTAAATTATTTTTTCTCTTTATTCCTTTAAGACCTACGGTCAACGAGAATTGCCCTATAACTTCCATGAAATTGCAAAGTTATTCGAAATGGTTATACCACAAAAACTGTTATAACTTTAGATGAAAACGTCTATGAGCTGCACCACGGAAAGACAGACGGACATGGCGACGCTATAAGGGTTCCTTGTTGAATTACGAAATCCTAAAAAGAATGCCAGTGTTGAAAACAATGCGAGAAAGCTAAGCGCGAAACCATTTTCTAAAGTAGATATTGATTGAAAAATGGGATACTTAGTCAAAATAAGGCAGAAAGAAAATCAATAACATTAACGTAGGAATGAAAACAAAAGCAAAGTAATTTGAAAGCTGATACTTATTTTTGTCTCCGAACGAACAACAACAAGTCCCATTGTATATTTAAGAGCATTAAATTAGTAAAGAATCTTTGTAAGAAATCAGTACAAAGCCTCGGTATACGATAACAATATTCGGTTACTTCTGTATGTAAACAGAAATAAATATTTAGGTATTGTTAGTGTACAAGCAAGAGTGTACACCAATCATTGCATGCATTCTCTATTCCTTTAATAACCTTCAACCTTCGTGCATATTGGGAACGTGCCATAAAATTAATATTCCTTCCAGAAGGGATAATAATTTTATGGAACATGCACGACAGTAGCGCCATCTTAAAACGCAACTTTCAGGGCACCTGTCAAATGATGCCTTATAAGCGTTGTTATTTTATCTTAAATTAAAGTAAATAAATGAAATAAAAAGAGACAATAAATAGTATTGTAGTTTTGAATGGGTACAACACAAAATAAATTTGCAGACTCAAACTTTGCTGAAAAGCAGCTAATTGTGAAATCACTTGCAATCTCCTTAAAATAACTCCGATCACACATAGATATGCCTAAATATCTTTGTCCCACATAAATGCCTCAGATTCATCTACCCATACTTATTTACCAAGCTAAGAAGTTTGTTTGTTTGCGCGCACTAATATTATGAACCACTGCTTCGATTTGAAAAGTAATATTATTTTGGTAAAGATAGCTTTTAACGCGGAAGGCTATTAAATAATCTATTAAAATACATAAATACATATAAGGCTACGGGAACAGAGTAAAATGAAAACGAGCGAATGAAGTTGCGGAGATTGCAAGTGATTTTATATACCTTTGTGTTGAATATCAAAGTAAGTATACATAAAGTTTATTTATTTGAATAGCCCGAAGGCTATATTTAACCGAATAACATATACAAAGATGTCATAGACAGACACGACCACATTTTCAATTTTAGTTCGAATAGAATCATAAATGTTTTCGAAATCTTGGGATTTTGGAAATTTGGGGATCTTGGGATTCTTATGTTGGCATAAGAATATTTAACAGAAAGACAACTACTACTTACGATCAATTGAAACAGCTACCACTACCCATACCTAAGCCTATATTCTTTCTCGTCTCTAAAAATGTATTAAATACGTTGCATTTAAACGATAACAACACGACTATCGTTTTGCAATTTGCTAAAAAAGGATAATAACAGAAGAATTTTATGAATGACAGATCGACTATACATACATATAAATCATTGCCTTCTACACAAAATGTGTAAATTACATAACGGCAGCCGTGTGTTCCTTATTTGTTAATTATAAAATTTATTTACCCATTTTCATAGATTTGACGACAAACATTGACAAGTAACCCATTTTAGTTGCACATTTTTGCCACAGCATGCGCAGTGATCGTATTCTTTTCCCCCACCATACACTCCGCACGATCCTGTTGCTTTGACAGTGACAGTTAAGCAGCTCTGCTTTTCTCTCAAATTAGCACAATATGCGATAATTTTCATAATTTAATAATGATGGGTGGTTACTTATTCGTTATTAAAATAGTAGATTGTTATAAATCTTTTTTTTTGTAGTTTTGACGACCGATTTGGCGCAGTGGTTAAGAAATTGGCTACTGCGCCAGAGGTCGCGGGTTCGATCCCCGCACATTACAAACATTTGTGTGCATGAACATGTCTGTTTGTAGTGGTCTGGGTGTTTTCTATGTTTAATATGTATGTATTTACAAAAAAAAAAGTATTTAAGTATGTTTATAACCGTTGTCTGGTTACCATAGTACAAGCTTTGCTTAGTTTGGGACCAGATGGTGCTGTGTTAAATGTCCAAGGATATTTATTTATTATTTTATTTAGATCTAATCAACAAAGGCTGGATTTTTCAAAAATCTCTCCAGATGTCATACTCATATGGAACGATTAAAGATGTTGACTTGGAGCTATCTAACGATGAAATTTTAAAGAAGATCACCTGTGACAGTCGAGCGAAATTGGCTTCTGCGATCAGATTAAATAGACGTAGTGCTAAAGGAGATTGGATTCCTAGTGAAACTGTCAGGCTGTCTTTCAAAGGTTCGTTCTTACCTACACACGTATATGTCGATGAATTACGCATAAAAGTAGATCCATTCGTTTTCCCTGTCTCACAATGCTCGAAATGTTGGAATCTTCGTCATGCAAGGTCAAGATGCCCCTCAGAAAATATATTCTGTCCCAAGTGTGGAGACAAACATGAGAATTGTGAGACCAATAAATATTATTGTGTGAACTGCCAGGGTGACCACATGTCCATCAACAAATCCGCTTGTCCAGAATATCAAAAAGAAAAAAAGATACGGGAGATTATGTCACAGTTTAATTGCACATACAGAAAGGCCAGATCGTTGTATGCCCCCACATCCCCTGCTGAAGAAAATCAAACCACGAGAAAGGTCTTTGACTTCCCATCACTCCCAGATCCCCCTCACATATTTTCTCCAGTATTTAACATAAAAGATCACAAACAATCTAAGCCGGCGACATCTTATGCGAAAGTTATGTCATTCAAAGCAGAAGTTCATTCAGAACCAAAATGCAATGAAGAGTTAAATTCCACCAAGATGAAAAACAAGACCAAGTCCAAGGCTACCCATGACCAGCGCCGCCTTAGGGAACTACCAGCTTACAACGAGAATTATACACACTCTCCTGATAGGTCTGACAGTGAAAAAGGTACCACAGAAGAAGAAAGCAAGAAGAGAGAAGTAACGTTTGCAGAGCTGCTGTCCAGGTTGAAAGAGATAGTGTTTTTTAAGAGTCTAACTTGGCGGGAAAAAATATGGAGTGCGATTAAGTGTTGCGCTGAGTGGTTATTTCTAATAATGGTGGAAAACATCTCGGAGTGGCCTGTTTTAAAGTCAATAATAGAATATGGTTTTAAAAGCCGATAAGGACATTAAGATTAATATACTTCACTGGAATAGCCAGAGCCTAAGACCGAAATTAGCAAGTTTTGAAAATGTGCTAATCCGAGAAAAAATCCACATTGCTTCTGTTTGTGAAACTTGGCTTGAACCAGAAAGCAACTTGAAGATGAACAATTACAACATATATACACACGATCGATAGACCAGATCGAGATGATGTCTATGGGGGTATCGCAATTTTCATCCATAGGTCTCTGAAAACTCAAATGGTCGGTATGTATCATGCTAACCTAGATATTCAACTCTTACATGTTAAAATACACAACTGTACCAATGTCGAAAATGTTATAGCAGTTTACTGCCCACCTTCAAGTCATACTGCCGTTGGTGATTAGGAATATATTTTTACATTAGCTAACACTAATACATTAATAAATACACTCAGCACAAAAGCTAATCCGTGAGGCAAAAAACAAACACTATCAAAACTTTTGCTCATCCTTAGATAATTCAGTTAACGCAAGTGATGTCTGGGCAAAGATGAAATGGGTGAAAGAGAACAGGAAAACAGTAAATCGATATATCGATGATGAGCTAGCGAAAAAATTGCTAAATAATCTAACTCCAGATTATGTTCTTTCGCCAATCCCAAATTACTCGTCACAGAATGAACAGGTGAGTAGTAATATCACTACTGTTGAAGTAGACAATAGTATACCAAACAAAAGTTCTGCTCCCGGTGCAGACGGAATTAGCTATTCAATGATAAAATTCTTGCCGGATAATGGAAAACGAATTCTGACTAACTTCCTACTACTATTATAAAGGCGAAAGTTTGTAAGTATGGATGTATGGATGTATGGATGTATGGATGTTTGTTACTCTTTCACGTAAAAACTACTGAATGGATTTGAATGAAACTTTACCACAATATAGCTTATACATCAGAATAACATATAGGCTACAATTTTTGAGGTTTCTAATGTGAGGTCGTAAAAAAACTCATTTTTTGCGCTACTAGACGGGACGAACCTGAAGTCCACGCGAACGAAGTCGCGGGCAAAAGCTAGTATTCAATAAATCGTTAATTTGTGGCTTTGTTCCCAGACAGTGGAGAGATTTTGTGATAATACCTATTCCAAAACCAGAACGCGATCCAAAAGACGTTTCTTCTCTTCGACCTATTTCGTTGATGTCCTGTTTGTGCAAAGTATTCCACAATATCTTAAACAAAAGACTCGAATGGTTTTTTGAAAAGAATAATATGTTTTCTGTGGATACTACGGGATTTAGAAAGGGTCGTACATGCTATGACAATTTAACAAATCTTGTATACAGAATTTTATCCGGTTTTTCTGAGAAAAAGGTAACGGTCGCATGTTTTCTGGACGTGGTCAATGCTTACAATAACATCGACATCACATCATTGCTTTTGAATTTAGATGAAATTGGAGTAGGTGGTAAAATTTGTTCATAGTTGTGGAATTTTTTAAGTGAAAGAGTTCTAAAAGTTCATAATAGCCCCGTTCTTTCCAGATATACCAGTCTTGGCTTGGCACAAGGAGACCCTCTGTCACCCTTGCTCTTTAATATTGTCACGCGAAAGATTTGCATTCTGATCGAAGATGCTTTTGTTTCCCAGTATGCCGATGATTTTGTTATTTATAAGACTGGGAAGAAACTTTTGTCTATAACAGTAGACCTGCAGTCTGCACTAAATTCGATTATGGTATGTTTGGAAAGAATTGGGTTGAATATTTCGTCATCTAAAAGCAAGGTGTGTGTTTTCAGCAGAGGATATCGTAGGGAACCAATTAGTTTACAGTTAAATGATAAACATCTGGAAGTTGTAAGTAATATTAAATACCTGGGTGTATGGTTGGATAGATCGTTGAGATGGTCAAAACATATTAACGAGTTAAAAGAAAAAGTCTCAAAACTAATAAATGTTTTCAAAATTTTAAAATACCCAGGCTGGGGTGTTCATCAAATCCATCTTAGACGCTTATATCTATCCCTTATCCGCAGTAGACTAGACTATGGCAGCAAGTTATTCGATTCAAGTTGTAATACGCTGTTAAAAAAAATTGATTCAATTCAAAACTCATGCCTGCGATTAATTGGTGGTTACATTAAATCCACGCAGATTCACGTAATGGAAAATGACCTATGTATCCCTCCTTTGCAAGTCAGACGACATTATTTGGCCGCAAAATACTGGCTCAAGAATAAGGCAATTGTTGATAACAAGACAATGGAAATTGTTGATCATCTTCAAGTACTGTGCAATGGTCGATACTGGCAACATAAAAAGATTCCAATATTAGCTAAAGTCCATCGATATCTTAAGGATCTCCCTATTCACCAGAGCAGATGTTTAGAAATGTTTTCGCTTAACATATGGGTAAGCAATGTGGATTTTTCTAACTTTGTTATCGATAACTTGGACCCGATGGCAATGGCCAAAAACAAGTATGTTAAGTCAGACTTAAAGAAATCATGTGAACAGTTCTTGTTGCGAAACTATGCTTACTGCTACAAAATTTACACCGATGGATCAAAAAATAAAAATAGAGTTGGCGCCGCTTTCTTTGACCCACAGGAGAATGTCTGTTGCAGACTGAAGGTGGACTCTAACGTTTCAGTGATGTACTCGGAGCTAATAGCAATTGCAGAGGCACTATCTTACATCAGGTCTATTAATAAAGCTAGCTTTGTCATATTATCTGACTCCAAAAGTGCATTACAACATATAGCTCGATGCTCCTCGAATTGTCGAGAAACACCGATGGCTTATTCTATTGTTGAGTCCATCCTCAATTTGCTTCAGTTGGGGAAGAAGGTAGTGTTGCAATGGATTCCGGCTCACGTTGGTATAGATGGCAATGAACGTGTCGATACGCTGGCTAAGGAAGCTTTGGAAGACGGCGACTGCTTTAATTGCTTACCATTTTATTCAGATTTGTTACATGTTGCAAGAACGCGTTGCCTCAACCAATGGCAAGAATACTTTGATGAGAGATCTCGATCAAAGGGCATCTGGTACAAAACGATTCAACCCGTTCTGTGCAGATGCCCTTGGTTTGATGGTGTAGACATGAGCCGAAATGACATTACAATGGCACTTAGGCTTCGCTCCGGACATATTCCACTAAACAACTTCGCCTTCCTAATGAAAAAAAGTAACACGAATAAATGCAATGTATGTGATATAGTAGAAGACATTCAGCATATCGTAATGGAATGTGTCCGGAATGAAGCTGAAAGATTGATTTTTTTCGCCAATATTAACTACCAAGGTGAGGTTGGTATTTGTAACACAATTCTGTCAACACCTCGATCCAAAAATGCTCGGTTGTTATACAACTTAGTGCATTACGCACTTAAACGTAGAGGATAATCTAAAATGTTATTACAATGAGGGTGACATTTTCTTGTAGAAAAAACCCTCTAAAAAATAAAAGAAAAAAAAAGAGTACAAAAAAACAGACGATATCAATTCAAATTTTTAAAATAGTAGAAAGACGTATAGAAGTATAGAAAGATAAAAAATGACACTGTCAATGTAAAATTAAAAAAAGTGTCATTCTGGTATTACGACGGGAAGCCAAATATTTTAGTTGTTGATCAAATTAAAATTGGACAAATTTTATAATTTTTTTATCAACGATCATAATATTATGATTTTTAATGTATAGCTTAGCAAAAATGTATTTTATTTGAATAATATGATGTAACTCAATCATCTTTGACCCAAGCTTTGACTCCATGCCTTGACTCTAAGTCATGCCAATTAAAACTAAATTACTTTCTACCCTAGGGATGGAAAAGCTATTTTCCACCCGGCTTTCTACACAGGAAAGTTCTATATTCCGAACAGGAGAGATGAAAATATATTTTCATTTGTTACAGGGTGGTGAATCTTCTCCAATGCCTTGTATTGTTACTAATAACGAGTTGTGTAGGATCCGGTGAGTTTATTTTTTTATTTTTCAATAGGTAAGAATAAATAGAGAAATGAAATAAATAGAAATAGAGGAATGTAAGGTGCGTATACATAGTGGGATTTATTAAAGCGTAAATTAAACCCTTTAACAACTAAATACATGATTGATAGGAAATTTTTATTTGTATGTAGTAAGATGTAGGCTAAACTAAAAGCTCTTCTAAGAGCAGAGTTGCTTTACCTCGGGACAAAAGGCGATTGGCTGAATGAAATAGATAGATTAAGACGGCAAGTTGTGTGAGAGAAAGATGAAAATTAAAATAAATACACTTGTTTAAGAAAACAAAATGCATTTCTTAAATATTTCAGTTCCGATTGATCCAGATCACCACAAACGCCATCGTAAGTACACAATACACTGTTTTTTACAGGTTTTTCTTTTTATTTATGTGTTTTTATATATAGGTTGTATGGTTGAAATTACGTGTTGTCATTGTTTTGTCACCATGATTAGCAGCTGGTTGAAAATGAATGTATTTTATTTATTTTTGGTTTTGTTACGAGTTGTCTGTCTGTATGCTCATTGTAATACGTATTGTGAATGTGTCTTGTTTGCTGGCAACTTCAATGTTTCAGATTCTGATTTCAGCTCTTTAAATGGTTCCTAAAGTGTTTTTGTTATTACTTTTATAGCTCCTCGCTTGGCATCGGCTATAAATGTTGTGATTCTTGGCGAGTGGGAGATTCACAAAGAACCAAATATGATTAAGTCTTGACATTCATCATCATCAATTGCTTGATCTTTTGCCATTTATCTGGGATCGGGACAGTCGTGTTCAATTAATATTCCGTACTGCAAAGAATCTTAGTCCTACCTACATTTAAAATAAGATGAATTATTGCCCACCATTTCTTAGGATTAGTGGTATATTCAGTTCGTTTACTAATTGATGTAATATGCAAAAATATACGTGTGGCCAGGGGGCGTAGTCTGATCTAAAAGAACATTTTTTTTTTACATTTCCCGTAGACAATTTCAATTTTATGATATTCTGCTGTATCAAATATCCTTATATCTTACGTAATATTTAATAAATCTTAAAAAAAAAACAATATGTGATTTTTAAGCTACATTGAACAATTGTTCTTCATCAATAAATACACGATAACACCAATTTTGTCTCAGCGTTGTCTGCGCGAAATGTAAAAAATAAAAATGCTTCATACTACGCCCGCCGATCTGCGATAGGAGCAAAAATTTTAATATAAGAATTATAATTTTGGATTACCTACTACTTATATTTCATATTATTAATATATCTCCTATTACAGGCCACACGCTATATATTACTCGCAGTACACTAGTTACTAATAAAACTCCAACAGCATAATAAAATAAAACTTAGAGTTTTATTTTTCAAACAATAAAGGTTTTTCTAAGAACTTGTTTTAAATCAAGAAATAAATATATCGGACTACTCGACGCAGCTCTCCTAAATATAGTTTGTAATACTCGTATTTAATTTCCGCCTGCATGTTTGTTTTGTCGGGCTTTAAGTATCATCTGTCGTTGAAGAAAGAAAAGTTTGTAATCGGATTTAGTTTTATTATTCCGTTTTATTTTTATTACTATTATATGCACAGTTCTACCTTTATAATATTTGTTAAAATTCTGAGTAATGCTGCCTGCCTTCAGATCAGAAAATTCTATATGATTTTTTAAATTTTGACACAAAATGTATGGGAAGAATGTAATCGTTCATCAAAGGAAGAATTTCACACTTGCTAATTTTTAGTTTTTCTATAAACTCTCTGTCAAAATTGAAAACGTCCAAATAGCATTCTCTGAGCGTCAACTTTAATCAAAGGCGGCAAATCATAGTTTTAGTTGCATTAGCAAATGATTGACCAGACACTAAAACTAAATATCGTAATTACACAAGTGAAAGAGAAGAAATACTGCAAGTCGCCACAGGTTGCTGTAGAAGCTATACCAGAAACAAACGACAACAATTAAAGGATAACAACAAATAACGACATGCTAAATGTAAAAATAAATAATAATAAACCAGTTCTACTTTTATTACAGACAGAAACCGTGTATGCAATAAACCCGCAAAAAAATTTGAAAAAGGGTCATCATGTCCTGATAATATACTTATACACTGCCAGAGATTTCCCCTGTACTTAAACTATTCAACAATATTCTGTTAACTGAAATTTTTCCTATTGTACAAAATCAACTACAGTACCTATCAATATACAAGAATAATATACGCATATTGGCAAAGTAGTTAAAAAACATGTATTCGTAAACTACAACTCAAGTGAAGCTGGAACGAACATGGGAAGAATTCCCTATTTGAAAGAGGCGTCAGATAAGACAATGCGACCCTACTCGTAGCTCACCGAAGATATTCTCGGCGGTTTTCAAAATGATCTTACAGAACTTGGAATGGGAACCTCAACATCGAAGGTTACAACCGAATCTTTCTTTCTTTGAGTTTCGCCGACGATAGTGCGCTGTTAGCAGAGACCAAATACTAGTAGTGATATATTATCTGTGCCAAAGTTGAGACCTCAAAATCACCGACGCATGCATGAAGAAATAATAATGAAATAAATAATGTGGGCCTGACAATGAACACCTCGACAACAAAGGCAATACAAATTTAAATATACTTGAATGGTGGATGAATAGAATATGTCAACGAGTATATATATTTAGAACAGTTAATATCTACTGAAGAAATAATGCAAACAGATGGATTGCAAATAGTCGTAAAAGGTTTTGGCCTTTGAGTGAAGTCATGAAGGACAGCGATATGCCGATGAAAGCAAAAACGAAATTATAAACGTTGAGAGGATACGTCATCATCTACATACTTACATCTTGGGCACTAACTGAATAACCACTCAAAAACTACAAGTGTGCCAAAATGGAATAGCAAAGTATTGTTGCAGTTACAAGAAGAGACAAGATAACGCTAGCGACAATAAAGAAGAGAACGAAATCCAGAAATATTATGCACTACCTGCAACCCCTCAAATGTAGATGGACAAGACTCATGCTACGGCAAGATAAAGAAAAATGGTCGAGAACAGTCACAGAATGGTACCCACTAGATGGAAAAAGAAAAGTAAAAGTCATTTATTTCTATATTAATGGGGTACTGTGGAGAGGGGCGGGGCACTTATACACGTCCCACTAGATACTCTTCCATCCACTGCTTCGGGCCAATTGTGGGCTAGTGCTGAGAGGAATCTGCGCAACAAACTCAGACACTATTGTCAATGCCTATAAGTTTTACAATGTTTGTGGTGATCAAAGCAAGTCCATACATTATTATCTTTAAAATTATCATCTACTTATAATACCTTTTTAGAAACAAAGGTAGACGAATCTAACGCTGGGAAGACGATATGAAAAATATGGCAGAACCAAAATTAAAAACCGGTTGCAGACACAGACACATAAATTAGAATTACCTAAAATTTTAGTTTAAGTTTGTAGTTTTTTTTACTTACAACAATAAAGGCTCTTTTTTATAGACATTGGATTGTTTTTAATTTCAAAGGCATTGCTTTCAGTGTGGCATAGATTCGTTTTTTTCCGTTTTTTTTAAAAATAAAAAATCTTACAAAACAAGTAGGTATGAACTTAGTATAAAACCACTAAGGTTTGTTATTTCACTAAGTTGTAAGCTTACGTCGATCAACAAATGATTAAAGTAATATAATGCAGGCTAACTTTTTAGACGATTATATAATAATACTGAGAACTGTATGCAGGAGAAGGTATGTTAGAAAGCTATATAGAAAAGGAAGAAGATGTAGATAAATTGCAAATTGGCCCACTTATCTTAAAAGAAGAATTTGAAACAGCTTTGAAGGGTATCCAAAACGGCAAGACAGCGGGAGTTGACAATATTTACATCGAAATGATAAAATATGCGGATTGCGGTCCATTAAAGGAAGAACTTTTTAAATTAATTCAGTTAATGTATGAAACCGGCCAAATACCTCTAGATTTTTGTTTAACCAAGACAGTAACATTACCAAAGAAAGCAAACACACTTAAATGCGACGAACATAGAACGCTAAGTATTATATCACAGGCAAGCAAAATTTTAATTAAAATAATTCAAAACCGTATAAGACCCTTGACAGAATGCTATTTGGGCCCAGATCAGTATGGGTTCCGGAAGGAGAAAGGAACTAGAGAAGCTATTTTAGCTCTGAGATTAATAATAGATAGAAGACTTGATTTTGATATGGACACACACATATAGCTTTTATTGATCTGGAAAAGGCGTTTGATAAAGTTAATTGGAGGAAAATGATGGAAATTCTCAGGGAGGCTGGACTGGATTATAGAGACAGAAGGATCATCTTTGAACTGTATAAAAACCAAGAAATGATAGTAGAAGTGGGAGATGAACAGGGAAAGGCAAGGATAAGACAGGGAGTAAGACAAGGTTGTCCTCTCTCGCCACTTATTTTTAACATATTTATAGAGTGTGCAATACGCAAAATGTTGGAATCAGAAAAGGGGGTGTCAAAATTAACGGGAAAATATTTAAATTTATTCGCTTCGCTGATTATATCGCAGCCATAGCAGAAGATAAGACAGAATTGGAAGAATTGGTTAATGAAATGGACATCATATTCAAAGAATTTGGACTTAAAATTAATATAAATAAAACTAAAACACTTATTGCATCAAAAAAAGAAAAACATAGCCCTATCACCATTGACAATAGACTAGTAGAACAGGTCAAAAACTTTAAATACCTAGGCAGCCTAATTAGTAGTCGTCGACTCCAGGTGTACACCAGACATAAAAGCGAGGATTGCGATGGCAAGGCAAGCTTTTAACTTAAAAAAGAACTTAATAAAGGCCAGAATATCCAGCAATGTTCGCAAAAATCTCGTGAAAGTGTACATTTGGAGTATAGCACTATATGGGTGTGAAACGTGGACCATGACAAAGAAAGATAGGGAGAGACTGGAAGCGTTTGAGATGTGGTGCTGGAGGAGGATGGAGAGAATTAGCTGGACGGAGAAAAAAACTAATGAAGAAGTCTTGAACTTGGTAAAGGAAAAGAGAAAACTAATAGAAACAATTGAGTGTAGAAGAGGGAGAATGCTGGGACACTTGATACGACACGACAGTTTCATCAGAACGATAATAGAGGGAAGAATAGAAGGAAAAAGGAAGAGAGGAAGACCAAGAATAAGCTATATGCATCAAATAAAGCAAAAGTTGAATGTTGCGTCGTATCAAGAGGTCAAGAGAATGGCGGAAGAGCGTAAAGAATGGAAAAAACTCCACCGACAAGAGCTTGGCTCTTAAATTAGATGATGATATAATAATGACTCAATTTACCTTTTTAAAAAACACACATCTTTAAACGACAATAAAAGAGTTTGACGAATACGTGTTTTTGTTTTTACATTTTATTATTAAACTTTCAAAAGAGAATTTAGAAAATGCATTTTAAGCTTGTTTTTAATATTTTTAACTGTCAGATTATCCCTTACTTCAGTAGGCAGTTTATTTATGAGTCGCGGAACAATATAATCAGATGTTCGTCTCCCGTATTCATTACTTACGCGCTCGAGCAAGTTACAATTCAGCTGACGTCGAGCTACCGATCGGGTGTATATAGGCTGTACAGTTTGTGGTTGTTCAATAATTGTACTGAAGAAATTTTTTTTTAATAAAATTAATTGAACTTGACTATGGACAGGCAATACTTTACAATAATTAAAAAGGCCGGAATAATCGTCACCATATTGATATCTTATTTTATTAGGTACTATATTCTTTATAATTCTAATTTGAAGGTCATAAATTTTATTTAAATAAGTATTTTAAGTACGGCCGTAGCTGCATAAACCATATTGAATGTATGATTCAGCTAGCGAATTATAAAGCATTAACTTAACTTTAAACGGGATTATTTTCTTAAGTATTATTATATTTGCCAAAAACTGTCTTAATTTATTACAAACATGTTCTACGTGATTAAACCAATTAGATTTACTATCAATTTGAAGGCTGACGGCTGAGGCTTAAATGTTTGACAATCAACTATATCTATAGGATCACAGCTGCATCGATTTGGAATAGACAAATGTAGACATTTATGATCATGAGCTACAATACCCTTTAAGGGAACGCTTTTGATGTAAGGTGATTTAATCGGCAGTAATTTGGTTTTAGACGCATTGACAACCAACCCTACATCGTGAGACCACATAAGAAGGGAGTTAAAATCTGATTGTAGCATGTCACAAGCTACATTTGGGTCTTTATTAGCAGCAACCAGACAAGTGTCATCAGCGAATTGGTAGCATGTACTATGTATGTATATGTATGTATGGATGTACTTGTTCATATCGTTGACATACGATAGAAAATGGAGAGGTCCTAATACTGATCCTTGAGCTGTGCCTTCCGTAGTATCTATCGGTTCACTGAAGACATCATTTACCTTTACTTGAAACTTCCTATTTTCGAGGCAACTGCTACACTACTTAAGAAGTGGTCCGCGTATACCACATTTGCTTAACTTTGTTATTAGTTGCTTATGGTCCAGTGTATCAAAAGCACGTTAAAAATCGATAAACAAAACACACACATGTAGTTTCCTATTTAGGTTTGCGTATTAACTTCATCGGTAAATTTAAGTAGTAAGTCAGACGTGCTTTTACCCATTTGAAACCCAAATTGATTTGGATATAGAACATCATTTAACCGATAAAATTGGTGTATTTGTTCAGAAACATATTTTTCGACGATCTTGTCTATAGACGAAAGCGGTGTGATTGGACGATAGTTTGAATAGTCGTCTCGCTTTCCTTTTTTATGTAAAGGCCTAACACAACCTAGCTTTAAATCATCAGGGTAGATTCCCTCTTTTACACTATAGTAAATAAGATCTGCAATAGCCCTTGATACATTGCTTCCTTGCTCCTTATGTCAGACACTCTTATATTATCCGACCCAGGTGCTTTCCTTGGATTCAAATTTTGAATGATTTTAAGTACGTCATTTCATGTCGCTTTTTAAAGTAAATACTACAATCAGAAGAACTGGAGTGATTTGTGCTTAGTAACTTTGTGCTACATTTAGGAATAATGTCTTTAACGGCCTTATCGAATTCTGTTGCAAAACTGTCAACAATACATTTTGTTGTTCAATTATGTTTTTCAAAGGCACCGCGTGAACCGCGGCATCAATTGTCAAGGTCACTCTACCGAGCATGTTATTAACTATCTGGTACATTTTTTTATATTTGTATAGTTTGCGTTTATTTCTTTAATGTACCTGTTCAGACATTGATTCGTTAGGATTCTCTTAAGTATTCGTAAGTATTGTTTTTTTACTTTGTGCAACTGTTCCAGTTTCCAAAACTAAAAAAATAAGGAACGGTTTAAGGTCTTACAGCGTCATAATGTTTGGGAACTATACGAGTACTAACAATTATGTGATTTCAGCACGGTCTCGGCGTCAGGATACGCCAACGTCTTCCTCATCATTCGACGAAGGAGACGAATGTAAGTTAAACATTTATTAGTTTATCTCAGACTTAACATTGCAAGTATAACTCGACTATCGTAAGAATGAACGAACCTGGAGATCTTTTTCGTAGTAGGCCTTCTGTCTTTGTAGTGACGCGCAGTGTCTGTATTTGACATCGTCACATAAACTGACAGAGACAGAACGATAATTTAATCCTGGGTTAGAGTAATCCTGGGTTAAATCATCATGTGCAAGTGAGCTAACGCCGGTGGGTGAGAAGCAGGAGGAGCGTGACCACGGCGTGACATGCATGATAGGTTAGGTTCTTACTTACACGAAAACTGGGTAAAATTGTACGTACAGGCCTACTTAATTACATAGACCATAATACGTACAAAATTCAGTTGCCAAGTGATTCGTCAAGTGCAATGTCAGTTTTTAATTACAGCGTCGTCTGATGTAGAGCAACGTGGCTCTCCATTTCCAACTACCCTGGCATCGGCAACCGCAAACGTGCACCTGCAGAGTTTGTATTCTGATCGTTAGTACCTATTATCCTTTATATATATAAAAGAAAGTCGTGTTAGTTACACCACTTATAACTCAAGAACGGCTGAACCGATTTAGCTGAAAATTGGCAGGGAGATAGTTTAGAGCCGGGAAAAGGACATAGGATACTTTTTATCCCGTTAGACGGGGCTGGGGCTGGGGTGGGATGGGGGCGGGGCGAAACGGTGGGGAGGTAGCTTAGAACCAGGAGAAGGACATAGGATCCTTTTTATGCCGTTCAACGGGGCCGGGGCTGGGGCGGGACGGGGCCGGGGCGAAACAAAGTTCGCTGGGACCGCTAGTTAATAATAATAGTGAACGAGCCAAATCTGCCGACTAGACGCTTCGTTCATTTACATTGGGCCCCGATGCCTATGCAGTTCTGATTCGCCAAAAAGTCACCATTTCTTTTTCGAACAAAAAATTGTTTTTGCTTTCTCAAGGTCACGATTTCAATGCAATTGACATTGAATCTTTCATGTGGTATTTTTTCAAGCTTAGATAACTTATTAACTTTTTCAGTAGAATGGTGAAATTCTTATTTGAATTATATTACCACACGGAAAGTTTGATCACATTCTTAAAAAAAGTTTACCAATCGAATATAGTTTTTCAATTATTGGTGAACTGCATGAGAATTGGGGCCCTGAACGATATGCCAATCTGCACGCGTCAACGTGCGGGCGTTAGAACGCGCACGCGCAACGGACAACGTAATAGAGTGTACTAGACTGTAGAGTAGACGTACAGCAGGGTCACTCCGCTAAGACAGTTAAGTAACTCTACACTAAGTACAATGCAATAAAGTGCAATTCGGTTTGCATGTCTTTCATTCAAGGTTGTTTCTCTGCCGAAAATAAAATATAAAATTTTTCTAAAAAGCATCCTGGGTCTAGTCTGAAACATCCCTCTGTCTCTTTTCCCTCATTTTCTCAGGTGATGACGTTGGGATGTTTCAGAATAGACCATAGAAATATTATCCCTTTTGGAAGGAATGTAAATTTTATGAACTAACACAAAATGCTTTATAAAAATTATGTTTTGTTTTGTTAGGAAAAATAAAAATGAAAACTAGCCCGTTTTTATGAAAAAAAAAATAGGACCCGGTTTCTCTCGAGTAATCTGAGGTTCTGTTAAAGTTTCATGCGTTTCTAAATAAAACACCTTACTTATATATTTATGTTGTATGCTAATATAAAATTTAAAACTAATGTGGCAGTCACATTTAACGGGTAGTAAATACTTCTTTGATTATTTTATTTAAAAAAAATCTGCATACAAGTACAAGGACCTACCTGTACCTTTAACCTTGCATTATCATTTCTAGTCTTATTTCAGTTTTTTCTTAAAAAACTAAAAACTTGTCTGAATAGAAAAATATTTACTTCAGTATTTATTGAGCATTACATTGTATTTACAGAACAACCCGTCAGAAACTTGGATGTCGTCGTCACGGGTGAGTTAGTAGAGTTAGCCACTCTTAACTTGTTATTTAAAATCCATTAAAATAGTTATTAAACAGTATTAGATCCTTACATAGGAAATAAACGTGTCAAAGTTTTTGCAACTTTCAATTTAGATACACTTTGATTGTTAAGGTTTTGAATATTTTTATTGGTTTCAAATCTAAGCTTCTTTACTGCCTTTCTGAAATTTGTCTTTCATTTATTTAAAAATTATTTGATTCAGTAAAAATGTTGCAAGAATTTGTAAGTACCATAAAAAATGAAATAAAAACCTGTGTTTTGACGAAATGAGATGTACTGTGGAACCTGTAGTTTAGAAACCGTCTCTAAGTTTGTAAACTGGTTTTCTTATAGGCAAAGCTACAAAGTAATTGCATTTTGACTTTGACCAGCCAAAAGCTGTTATAATCTGGATTCATACATACTTCCTCATATTTGAGGTAAGGCCTTTGCCCAGCAGTGGGCTGACTTTACTTTTACTAAATCTAATATTTAAATATTTAAGTTCCATGATGCAAACATTTGAAACGACTATTTCAAAGATCACCATCTACTTATTATAAGTTTTTTTTGTAGTCATCTAATATAACTTTTCGACTTTCCCAGAAATATTACTTCTCAGATTCACACTACTAGTATATACAAAGATTACATAGAAAATCTGATATTTGAATTTGAAAGCCGTGGGGAATCGCTAAATCCTTTATAATTGTTGATATTACATGATATCAAATACAGTCACTTTAAATACTGAAATGTGTATCGTCACCAAAGGCAACTGAACACTGTCCATAGAGATTGGCCAAGATTGGGGGACAGCATCCAATTACTTAATTTCAGTTACTATGTAGCCCTAAATACCAATAAGAGAAGTATAATTCATGCTAAACTTCCCCAAAATAAACTTATAAGTAGATAAAATCCCTGAATTTCGCTATGAACTATTATCATTGAAAAATCCTGAGAACATCTCAAGGACATTGATATTTGTTTCGGGCTCATAGAAATAGGTTCAAAAATGCACCACGTCCCTACACAGATGAAACGTATCTTGAAAAAATCCTAAAAATTAAAAAATACATTGCATACTCATTACTCTAATTTTGACGGTCTATCTATTATGAATAAAAAATGCTATGAAAGTAGTTCATAAAAAACCCGTTTATACTTAGAATCAGATTACAAAAACGGTTTCATCTTAAAAAATACATCAATACCTATTAATCAGAACGAGCGAAACATTATTCTCGTGCTTTTCTATATTTGCCGCCGCCGCGCCGTGCGCGCCGTTGTCCGTCCAGTCGCGTCGCATCAGTTTCGCTAATCAAATCGTGTTTATGAGATTTAAATTATTAAGGATGAATTCCAAAAGAAATTTATATTTTCATGACGTGAAGTAATATTTCCTTCACCAAAAAAAAAACAAAATTGTCACAATGCGTAACATCATCAATGCTGCAAAATTACTCTCACAATATCTGAAGGAAAATATTTTTACAAATATTTTAACAATCAGTTAACACGCAGCCTACGCGTTAAAAAGCACTTGCAAAATTCAACAGGCTTGTTAATGTGACGGTGGCAGAGTGGTTTAGGCATACGCCCGGTTGCGTAAGACACGGTGTTCAATTCCTCGTCTGTCACAGAGTCACAGTTGCTTATTACAAGTGCAATTTATATAATGACTAGTTTCTGAAATTTGGTCAACTAGCCCTTTAAATGACGTGCATAAATGACGTGCATAAACGGGTTTGTATATACGGGTGTGCATATATCGTTTAAAGGGCTAGCCTATTTTCTTAGTTGCTTGTAAAAATCCTTTTCATCGTCCATTCCATCCATATCCATTTACTATGTCTTTATTAGAATAGACTGTTTAAACTTTGATGTTTAAAACAAGTGCATAAAGTTATTGTATTTTTACTTTCAGCGGCTTTGTGGCATGATTTGGCTTTGGATAATTCGGGTACGAAAAATGCATAATTTCAAATATAACCTAAGATAGCTATTCAAACAGTAATTTTGTAATAGTAATTTTCAGTAATTTTCCTTTCTTCACTGTGACTTTTGTAGCGATATTAAAGCAGTTCTGACAGAATCACGCCTAGTTTTACCTAGTTTGTCTATTTTATTATCTTTGATCTATATAATAATAAACAACGATTTTACTTGTCACAGAACGGTCACCACCAGCACAAAGAATCTCAAAACCAATTCTGCCAGGTCATAGGGGTAAGTAGGTACTTTTGAACCTAGGTACTTCTGAGTTGCAGGAGGATTTCAGCGCATGAAATTCCAGTTTCCAGTTCATTCCAGTTTGATGGTTTAAATGTTACCCTGCTTTTATTTCTGTAATGCTGGAAAGTTTTACACACGCAATATTTAAGGTGGGTCTACGCTAGACGAACCGAGCACGAGCGTAGCACGAGCGGAGCCGTTCTCGGCTTCGTCGTTCGCGGCGTCAAGTGTGGACGTACAACGAACCTGCAACGATTACTTCCCTCGAACGTAACAAATCCCTTTGTGTTCGTTAAAAAACCGACAAAACAAACGAGCACGAATGAAACGCTCGCAGCGCGCTCGTTCGAGGCTTGTAAGTCGGTCCACATTAGACGAATTGTGTTCGGTTCGTGCCCGGCTCGTGCTCGGTTCGCCTAGCGTAGACGCACCTTAATGTTATGGACATGATGTACCGTTACTCACATTTCACTTTGGCGTTATTATTCTTAGGTAAAACAGAGTTACTCGATGTGGAATTTTACGTTAATAAGCGAGAAATAAAGGAAGAATATCACACTGTGAGAAAATGGAAGAAAATTAATTAATTAGTACATACATAAATGAGGTTTTAACACAATACTTGTAACAGTATCTTAGTTATTAGTAATTTCCACAATAGATAACCGCTCAATGAATATATTTTTTCATTGAGCTACAATAATGTATCCTGAGATCGAGAGCATAGTGCAGAAATCCCTCCCGCATGTCAGATCTCATTTTAATACTTCCACGTTTTTATGGATCCGCGTAGCGTTTACAATATAAGTTATCAACATTACACTGGAAACAATACCAATACCCAAATCATACGCTATTCTGAAAAGTGCAATGGTTTAGGGCAATTTTATATAAGTTTATGTTAGTAACCCTCCCGTAACTCAGAAGTACTTGGGATTTGAATCCTGAAAGGGTTTCACTTTGGGCAGCAGTTCATAGATGCACGCCCCTTTTTATGCAAAGGGATTATTTTAGGTAATAGTTGAAGGAAGTGAATGTGCGTAAAGTTAATAATAAGGAGTTAGGCCTAATTTCTTCATCGATTTATTGGTAAAGTTACGTTACCAGCCATTGAATATTTACGCTTGTGTGTGTTTTGAAGAAAAATTATCTCAACCAAATGTCAGAATGGCTATTTTAATGTCTTTCGGTGTAGGTATTTTTTCTTTTGAATCACCCACAATAGTAAATATTCAACCGGTGACAACTTTACCATTACTATCGATAAAGAAATCAATTTTTAGAGCCAAGCCTTAGGCCGCGGCCTCCAATGCCATAGAAATACTACAAGTGTGCACCAAACCTTATTTGTGTGACTAGTGTAAAAAATAGGGGTAGTATTTTTCTAATTTCTTGCCATAATAAAATAAAATATGACTAAGCTCCAATTTGGTTCACGAATCGTAATGCTTAATGAAAGCAAGCAATGAATTGGTGGCCGAGCAAAGCGAGAGCGAGATATTTGTTTAGGATGCTTCTTAATTTAGTAAAATGTCAAAGTTTCTACCATGCACTTTGTAAATTGTGATTAGGGTTGTGGGCATGCTCACAGTGCCCACCCGGTGTATAGATAGTGCCATCCACGAAGGCGCGCGCCGTTCAATTTTGATTCAAGAAAGCGCGGGGTGCGGGGTGAGTGGCAAATATTTTTATATCATTATAATAAATATGTAATAATTAAATTCATTATAGCATCATCAAATATTAACAAAAACTTGCACACAATGTACTTCAAACGATTAGAATGAAAGTTGGCGCGCGCCTTCGTGGATGGCACTATCCGCGCATGAGCCCAGATTGGGCTTAGACAGAAGAACCAACAGAATATTTTTATATCATTGTCAATTTTACAGATCGCCGTACGTCTTCTGATGCCATAGCTGGGCCCAGTGGTAAGTTAATATAAATAGTAATTAAAAATCCTTTTTAATCATATTAATCATATAATATTTGCCCATAATAAAAAAAATACTTCCATTACTTATTTATTCCATTATTTCCCTTTAGATGAGCAAACTCGTGAGGATCTCGTTTTTTGGGGGAAGCGCCGTGGTAAGTTAATTTAAAATTATGTAAAAATATGGGCTGAGATTCTCACGTAATCGAACTTTTTACGTGTGGCGATTGCACGTTTAACCGTTTTTCCATAAAAATCAAGTATTATATCGATACACGTAAATAAATTACGGCACGGAAGAAATCGAAATGCATAGACATTTGTGACCCTGAGAAACCAAGAAAAAATTTTCGTGAACTTTTTCGTATACGAACTGCACGAGAATAAAATTGACCCCCTGTTGGTAGTTGATAAAAATACACTTTAATCTAATTCTATCGTTTGTAATCAGGTCTGAAATTGATGGACCTTGGCGCTTCGCCAAGCGGTAACTCTATTTCTTAGTACAATAGCTTTGACTTTCATTGAGACTTCGCCTGCGGAGCGGCGGGGCGCGCGGGCGGCGACAGCGGTTTGCGCAAGGGGTGCGGGTGGCACGGCTACACCTGCCCGCGCCCTTCACGCACCGCGCTCCCTTTCCCCCCCACGCCTCGCCACCTCGCGCACGCGTAGTCACAATGAAGTGGTTCAGCTATACAGCCAGTATTGGTTGTAGTATGTATTAGTTGTCGTTAACTATTTATCGTCTTTGCAGCATTGCTACACAGGCGTCGCAACAGACCAGTGAACCAAAGAGTATTTCGCGGTACGAAATTATTACTCATTTATTGAAATGTAATGATTAAATGACTTTGGTCACTATACTAGTTAACATGGACTGTCGAGTGGTTAAATAAATAGCACTTGGATACATCGGATTACCTATAAGTGTTTATTGCAAAGTGTTTCATTTATTTTTTTCCGTTTTAGGGCTTCCTAATCAAGGACATAGTGAGATAGAGCCAGTGGTTATTATAGCTACCATGAATTATGGTAAGACATGTTTTTTTCTCTATAATTAATTATCCTCAATCACAAAAGACACACGCGTACATAGTTGACTGGGCTAATGTGATGATAATTATTTTTTTAGGTTCCTCACAAACTTCTGGTCAGCAGCATGAAGGCAGTACTCCAGGTGAGATGTCATACGTATTTTAGTTTAAGTACGCACCAATTTCTACATATGCTAGAACTTGTTACACATGATGCAAAGTAAATGTCAATTTGCTTTATTTGATATTGCTTCATAAGTTGATAAATAGCTAAGATAGTTTTCTTAATTCAGGCATTGAAAATAATATTTTTCTACAGGTCCAGTCGTGTTGCCACGACGTAATTTATCGCGGCAAGCTGAAAATTCTCGGCGTATTTGGGGTAAGTTTTAAAAACGTAGTTACTATCCTACGACTTGATTTGTTGAGTTATAATATACTCACCTACAGACAGAATATCACGCTCTTCTAATGGAAAACCTGCTACACACATATCGAATACACACACACACACACAAACACGCGCACACGCACACATCTTATCTAGTTTCTTTTCTGGCAATAACCATGGGATTTTATTCATCAGATCCCATGCGCGGTGGTGCTTCTATCCATGGAACTCATGTTAGGCGCGCATACGGTAAGTGTACCTTCATTTATACTACTAGTATTCTAGGTGACCAACACACACAGATGGACTAGATTGTACTATTATAGGTAAACCGTTTTATTGAGACTTCACCTGCGGGCCACAGGGGCGCGGGGGGAGGCGAGAGCGGGTGATGTGAGCGGCGCGGGCGGGTGTATCCGCGCCGCCCGCATCTCTCACGCCACCCGCACTCGTATCCCCCCGCGCCCCTGTGCCCCGCAGGCGAGGTATCAATTTCGCGGTTAACGTATATATTATGTGTATGTCACATAGAGCCTTTCATATGTAGTAGTAATGTGTACCTATATCAAAACAAATGTTTACATAATGTTTTATTTATTTTTCTCAGACCTGCCACGTTCCAGGTCGGCTGGAGGTTAGTTTATTTAAGATAATAATTAATTTAAGAAATTAAGTGGAATCACACATATTTCTATGTCAGAAATGCAACGCAATCACATCACCTCACAAATTTAACAGTACATACACATGAGATGTAAATAATGTGTCGTGTTCTTCGTGTAAAGGAAGAAGATAGAGTGCGAACGGGAAAAAATGTTGAATTATAGTTCAAATATAATAAGGTACTCGTAGAAGACGAACTTGTTATTGTTGGGCAATGCAATACTATAAAGCGGTTTGTAGACGGTCACATTATTTAGAAAAACTTTCGCAACAAGCAAGTTGTACTTGGTGGACGACGTGGTGTTATTCAGACTAGAAGTCAAACCTATTTACTAAAAGGAGGTTTACAAATTTACAAAATACTTATACTCGTAGAAGACGAACTTGTTATTGTTGGGCAATGCAATACTATAAAGCGGTTTGTAGACGGTCACATTATTTAGAAAAACTTTCGCAACAAGCAAGTTGTACTTGGTGGACGACGTGGTGTTATTCAGACTAGAAGTCAAACCTATTTACTAAAAGGAGGTTTACAAATTTACAAAATACTTATATGAACAGGATGGATGTATTTTGCTTTCTCATTTAAAATCGTTTATGGATTGTATACATTTTTAATAATTATTTATTAATAATTCATTTCATTTGTTTATCGCACCGCCCACAATCATTTCTGCTTAGCCCAAAGGTAGGACTGTTAGAAAATGCCATATGGCGTTAAGTCCACCTTTTGTACAAACTGTGGTTGTGCAATAAAGTTTAAAAAAAATACTTTTATTACTTGTAGTAAAAAAAAACCTCCGTTTGATAAACTTGTTTGATCGTATGCACGCTCTTGTTTAGTTAACAAGGAAAAGTTTAAAGTCAAACTATTTATTCTTCTACGGTTCGGCTTAACATAACTTGGCGACAGTCTTTCGTTTTGATTGTTTTCTAACCAAAGGAGATGTCCCATAAATGTTTGAAGCCTCGGCCAGGTCCAGGTATGGAATTGTGTAAAGCAATCGTATTTTTCATACGAAATAATTCGAGAAAAATACAACTACCGATGTAAAACATCTTATGAGAAATATCATATAAATATATATAAATATCATTCGAGTGTTTGACCTACAGATTTTTATTTATTAAACTATTATTTCTTTAGCGTTTTTTAATAGGTATTGATCGAAGTAAGTAACGATTAAAACATTTTGATAAAAAAATATTCATTCATTACAATTAAGTTAAGTAGGCACAAAAGTCTGTCACTTCTGCGGTTTCATATTCAACATTCAAAATTTATGGAACACGTCAGTCTGTTGACAGTTCTCGTCAAAAAAATGCGCACATTTTTTGCTTGGCATAGCGTCTCTATACGTAGTAGTAACAGCTCACTGACCATATGTCACATTGGTTGATTGGTTAACGCTACGAGCGGCCGAGTGACTGTGATGCCGCGCATGCGTTGATGGTCTGTGACCATCAAGTCATTGCGCACGAAGTTTGTTCGGGTTGTCAGTTCCATACGTAGTAATAGTAGTTTAATGGGAAAACCTTAGTTTTTTGGCTAAAACAATAAATCATACCACATTAATGCAACTCGATAAGATACCATCTTTGACACTTAAATGACGTTTGTCCGTCAGTATACAGTCACCTTGGTATTTTTTTTGCAAATTCAACTCAAATCCAAATATAATACAGACAAATCGTCATTAATAAAAGTTCAATATTTTTATTTACACTTATCACTAATAAAACTAACACTAAACTAGCCTGAAACTAGTTGACATTGACGGTTTTTTTTTATTAGGTGATGCTTACGTCTTAGAGCGTGTTTAGGTTACAATGACAACGACCAAAAAAGACTGGGGCACAAAGCCGTAAATCCCAGTAAAAAGTTGCAACTTTACAAAGTAAAGTGAACAAATAAGTGTTAGATTTTATTATTATGACAGTAATCTATGGACTAAAATCGTTTTTAATGTAAATAGCAATATTTTACTGATTTTTGGTATCACGTAATGGTACGGGGCTTGGATGGGACATCTCCTTTAACGCTCAATCACACATGTTCTAGCCAACCATTTTTAAAGTGTATTAATTTGACATTGCTTTAGATCTCCTGAATCGCAATACGCCTGGATTTGAACAGCGGCATTTTATTCAACCACATAAAGTATTACTATTAAATTAAAGTTACGTAATAAGTTTCATGTTAAATTATCATTACTTTAAATTCGTTGAATAATACCTACCCATTTTTTCATTGTAGGTACTACCACTAATGCCCCATTGATGGAAACTTCGGGTAAGTAGAAAATAATAACACGAATTTTTGATGCTTATTATTTTATTGGCATACTGTTATTTATATTAGGTAAATTATATTATAATTGTATTAAGCCTATCTACCCACCATATTGTATGCAGTGAGCTGTTACTACTACGTATAGAGACGCTATGCCAAGCAAAAAATGTGCGCATTTTTTGGACGTGAACTGTCAACAGACTGACGTATTCCATAAATTTTGAATTTTGAATATGAAACCGCAGAAGTGACACAGACTTTGTGCCTACTTAACTTAATTGTATTGAATGAATATTATTTTATCAAAACGTTTTAATCGTTACTTAATTTGATAAATAGTTATTTAAAAGAGCTAAATAAATAAAAGTTTAGTAAATAAAAATCTGTAGGTCAAAAACTCGAATGATTTTTACTATTTTTTTATCATGATTTTTACATTTTAATTTCTCATACGAGATAATTCTAGAAAAATACAACTACCAATGCAAAACACCTTAAAAGAAATATCACAACATCGCATTGTCTAACCTCTATTTATTACCTACCTACTTTTCCATTCTGTGCGTGTCACTTTTTATAATCTTTGATTTTCGAATAAAATGGCGGCAATTTCATACCAAACATTTATAACATTTTGAAAAATGTTTTTTGTTGGTTTAAGTTAACATTTTATTTACTTACCGATGATAAGTAACGCCTGTGTCTTTTTGATTCCTGTTGCTTTTATTTTTGCAAGTTTTTATTACGCACGACGGCATTTTTGACCAATTATTTGACCGAATGTCACATTGGTTAACGCTACGAGCGGGAGTGAGTGACTGTGATACCGCGCATGCGTTGATGGTCACAGACCATCAACTCACCGCGCACGAGGTTCCTTAGGGATGTCATTTCCATACGTAGTAATAGTAGTTCAATGATTGTATGTCATCAAAAACGTTTTCAATGCAATGTTTATTTTTTAGGACGGAGTAATGATTCTGTCACCGTCGATCCATTTACCGCCGATGGTGAGGTCAACGAAACTGTGGTGCGCGGTGAGTAGAGATTAGTATGTTTTATATTTTCAAAGAAGCATAATCATATATTAATTAACTATAGTAAGTAAATCAAGCTGCCTTTTGACTGTGGGATATAATATATTAATATATATTACGATATATTTTATATTCCGAGATATATCTTTCACCCGTTTGCACTATCATATGGGATATATATTTTCTTAGTTTTGTATGGGATTGTCCACCACCGCGGGGGGGTGGAGGGGCGTGCGGGGGACGGAAAATATATCTTTCTCTAATCGCTCCAAAATATATTGTAGCTCGGGATATAAAATATTATATTTCTCAGTGAGAAGGGTTCCATTGTAAACTATGGTGAGCGATATCGAGTATATCTCGGTATATTAATATATATTTCCAAGTGAATAGGCAGCTTTACGATTTTTATGATATTTATTATATTTCAAGCCTGGGCCGCGTTCCGCCGCATGACGGATTATCTATTACAACGAGGTGAGTTATCTTCAGCTAGACCAATCCATTCATTCTACAATAGACCAATGACAGCACACAAGCCGACCGTGTCCGTAGTCACGCCGTTACTACATCAACCCATTCGCACGCGGCATGCGAAACTCACATTGGCGTAAAGGCCCATTTAAATCAGACGAGCGAATGCTCATTCTATTCATACTTCATTATATTCTTCTACTCAGAGCATTATGTTTGTTGTTCTGTTGCGTTTTTTAGAATAAGTCTAAGAACGCTCGCTCGATATTTTGGTGTAAAACGCTGAAATCGATCTTCCATTTAGAACAAAAGTACAAGACAGAATGTTCCTGTTCTAGCTCTAGTTCTTTGTTCGTTTGGTCTAAACCCTCATTTAAAGGAGCAAAAAATGACAATAACTACAAATTATACGTGTTACCTTGATCTGATCAAAATGTTCTAAAATGCTTTATAGCGTGCGGTTAAGCGTTTGCTTTTATTTATAGTAATCTAAAGTTAAAAGCCCATCAATGCATATCAAAATCGCTAACTCGGTGTACGAAGTAAATGACAATGTCAAGTTCTATGATTGGACACATTCGTTTGCTGTTACATTGCTGGTTAGATTTATTTTGTTATAAAATAACTATAAATTTATTTTTAATAAAAATTATTTAAAAAAACCATTGAGAATTGGTTACCCACTGGTTACTTAAACCTGTATTATAAATTATTCAGGCTCCTATTACAGGCCACACCCTGTATGCTATAATAATTACACATTTACTATGTGTTAATAGTGAATTCATATATAATCGGTATAGTTCAGCCACATCGCTGCCGCGTGCGAAATCCTTGGTGTACCTACCAACGGCGTTAAAGATTGAATTGTATGGAATATCATATTTAATAATTTATCAAAATCTGCCTTTAAATTTGCAGTGAAAACATCAAATAACTCTCTTCAATATTAGGAATAATTTTCCTTCGAAATTCAATTAATAATCAATCAACAAAAATCTCGCTCAATTTAGACGCACTTATATTTTGAAATATCTGACGTGTTGATTTTAACTATTAATCAAAGAAAATCATACGTCATATTGGTGCGAGTCATTCTAAAATAGGCCACCTGCCTCATTTGCTTACTAATGAATAATAAAGGGTGTTTTTCAAGACATGGGCCTAGATTCTTTTCATTCGAACTATAGGTAGACCGCAAAATTGAGACCTCGCCTGCGGGGCAAAGGGGTGCGGGGGAAAAGAGAGCGCGGTTAGTGAGCGGCGCGGGCGGGTGTTTCCGCGCCGCCCGCAACCCTTGCGCGACCCACATCCCTGTACCCCGCAGGCGAAGCCTCAATGAAGCGGTTTACCTTTAAGTAATATGACACGTTAAAAAAACTAACGCACGAAAGATAAATACAAGATTAAAAAATAAACTTTTCTTTAGGCCCAGGTCGCCAGGATGTCGACACTTATCCTGAACTTTCAAACGAGCCTGGAACTTCTAATGAAGGTAAGTAGATGAAATAAATATATATAAAAGCCTTTACACTAGGTACTATTATACAACTAGTACTAAATAATTTGATAGCGATTCCATCGAATGCAGTTTTAGCTAATTGTTTTATCTTTGGTGAATTAATAGTTTTTTAGCAAGGCCACTGTGTGTCTGTAGTTTTGGTCAGCGACGAGCGACTCGGGGATGATAATATGAGTTATGCTTATTCTAAAACAATATTTTCTTTAAATTATATGCAAGTTTTAGAAGACAAAACCTCTGCACAACCTTCTAAAAAAATTCAAAATGAATCGGATAGCGAGGATGCGCCTCGCGCGTATAGCTTCGAAATACTACGCAGTAGTTAGTAAGCTACGAGTAGGCGAACTGGTGTTGATAGTTTTGACTCGCCTGCTATATCGTAATGAAAAATTGATTTTGTGGGATTTTTCCATTTAAAAAAAAAACATTTTTTTTTGGCATCAGTATCGTTTGTACAGCCACCCCTGAGTCACTCGTCGCTGACCAAAACAACACCCTGTATATATTATACGTAAAAGACAATCTAGTCAACGTTTGGACCGATTTTCATGATTTTTATCCACGACGGAACGGAGAAGATGCGTGTCGTGCGTTTAGGCTGATAGGATGTTTGTGTGTTCGGTAACGGATGTTCCCATGTATCTACAAAGGCTGGACCGGTGGACATGCGGTTAACTGTAGTTGATTTGTAATTCTTGGTTTGTTAAATGCGGGACCGCTAGTTGTACATGAAATCTTTTTACTGGCAACTTTGTGGTTCTAAAAATCGTAAGTGTAAATACTATTTTATAGAGAACCCAAGCTTGTAACACCAGCGGACCCTACTTCGGAGGTCTAGGGCAGGGTTTCCCAAAGTATGGGTCTCGACCCACTGGTGAGTCGCGAGCTTATGTTGAGTGGGCCTTGACTGTATAACAACACAACACCAACAGTCTGAGACATATTGATAACTGTCAAATTTACTAGAGGTGGGTTCCGAGTTTGTAAACTTGTATTAGCCGGGTTGGAGCCTAGACAATGGAGAAAACCGGTTCCCATAGAAACTTGGGCCTGGCGTTACAGAGCTGAAACTTGGCCTATATACATATAGGTCAACTATAGTTTTCTCACGAGGCCCATTTTAACTACAATTATCAATGGCTAAATTAGTAAATTAATTTATAGAAAATGTTTAAGATTATGTTCAGTCACCGTCAGATATTTTGTAGCAGACAAGGTGCCCAAATACTTTTGAACAGTTAAAGTATTAATAAATACCATACACTACAAGCTACCATTAATATCTGAACATTATTTAATAATTAAGGTTACGTTTTAATTAAATAATGTTCAGATATTATTGGTAACTTGTATTGTATGCAACTTATTGACATTTTGACTGTCCCAAGTTAATGATCACCGTGTCTGCTACCAAATATCTGAATATTTCAGTAAGAAAAGTGCGAGTAGACATTGACAGTTGACAGATCATTTTTTATATCAGTTTAACGGCCTCTAGACGTATCCATGCAGCCAAACGTGACAGGGCAGACCATAAACGTATCCTACTAATAATACAACATAAAATCGGTTTATTTTTGCCGTTGGCCATTACTATTTCGGGTAAGATACAGGGTGATCTTAACTGTAACCGTCAGGCCCAAAAACGGGTTTCTCCTTTATGAACCACTGGTCTAGGGAATAGATTGATTTTCACTGTGTATTTGTATAGGGGCAACAATGCAAAAGTCAGAATACATTGGTTTCTGACCGACGACTGACTGACACGTTGACAGCTCCACAGCAAAGCGAGCCGAGTAAAGTCCGTAACATAACCAATCGTTAAAAATATGGTAACCCAGCTCTTCTTATTGGTAGACCCAGCCCGCCCCTCTATATTTTCCATCGTTCATCCGTCTGTCTGTATGTATGCCACCAGGCTGCATCTCAAGGAACGCGATGCCTAGATAGTTTAAATTTTCAAATGTTATGAAAACATAACTTAATAAATATTTAAGGAGGCTTCCATACCAAAATCGCATTATTTTGCCTTTTTACCTAGTCAATGAAGGTTTCCGCTTCATGTGCGAATCCTTTGCACTCGCACTTGACCGGTTTTTAAGTTATTCTGTTATTCGAGGCAAAAACGAATCCGTACGTATGGAATGAGACAAATTCGGTCTCATACGTTTTCATACATCCTAAACTACGCGTGTACCTACGTCTTCGATTTTTAGGCTTGATTAGTTAGAAATGGACGAAATTCCGAATAGATTTTTTAGTCAAAATAGTGAATGTTTATTTTCTGAAACATGCAATATATAAAAAAAATAAAAACATGCGAGCGTAGTTTTTAAAATAACTTAAGTTTATAAAAAAATTTCAAAATCAAACAACGTTTAAAAACGGGGCAGAAAACGTTTTCCCTTTTTGTATGGAAGCTTAATTGCTCTCACACGATCCTCTTTAGCACGTTTTCTGAATTATGTGAATAGAAGGGAAATAATTTAATTTTATCTTACTATTATTATTTGTGCAGCCAACCCAACTACGGAAAGGCCGCTAGTCGTCCAGCCTATAGGTATGTTAGACCATATGAATTGTCTTATTTTTACCCTATTCATATAGACAAATTCACCCATGATTCATTTTTCACTGACCACAGCTATCATGCGCCAATGCCTGGAAAAGATCACCATCATCATCATAATATTTACCATACTCAGTCCTCTGCAAATGTGCTGGAGAAGAGAGAGAGAACTAATGTAAGATCTAGTTTTTTTTGTAGTAACACCAACAAATAAATATTATTCTTCTTCCGTTTTTTTATATAATGCGGCCCCTGTCAAGGCCAGGCCAGGTACCTACGCAAGAGATACTATAGTGCATGAGCAACACACAAGTGCGCTCTCTGTTCCTTCACTCTCATTAATTCGGTGAGCATAATGCAGTCCGCTTACCGAGACACGGGGGTTTCAACACCACCATCTTCCTGACTCGACAACACAGAAAAACTATGAGCAAATCTCTTGGGTAGTCACCAGCGAACAAACCGCTACACCAGACGTGGTGGAGTATGGCTCAAACTATCTCATAGTTAAGTTAAGGTATTTGTCCAGCAATGGGACGTTACAGGCTAACTTTAACTTTTTTTTTTCAAGTACCTATCTAATTTTTTTTTTCTTACGCAGGCCTTGATTTGGAGGTATATGAAAGGATAGGCGACACAAATGGTAAGTCTAGCAATAATATATCTCCATTATTGATCTTTACTTATATACATAGGTAGTCCTCTAAAAAACTTACTGACTACTATATATCGACTTTAATCTAAAATAAAACATTGTACAAATTGTAACCCTAAAAACGCACCTGAGCGATTTCTCCAGAAACTATAGTTATAGAAGAAGTAAGTAGAAAGTATAGTTCACAAGTTGTCATTAACATCAGTAAACATACCTACCATAGGGCCAGTTTTTTGGTCCGAAGTAATGGTAAAGTTACGTTACCAGCATTTGGTATATTTACGATTGTGTATGTTTTGAAGAAAAAATTGCTTAACCAATGGTCAATAAAATAGCCATTCTGACATTTGGTTACGGTCAACTTTATCATTACTATCGATGCAAAAACGGGGCCTTAGTTGGCCATTAGGTCAATTTCGTGATCGATAATTAACTCAAATAATGGTTAAATCTTCGTTTTTCTTCAAAACACCCAGAATAGTAAATATTCAACCGCCGGTAAAGACATTTAACCATTAGTTGACATTTACTATTTATCATAAAACTATAAGAGAGGCCTGTGGTAAGAGAAATGTAAAGGTTCCATTTTTGAGGTTTTCGCTTATATCTTTAAAACGGTACGTCATAAAACAAAAATCTTTTTCGTATTTTTATGTAAATCGATTGAAACATGGAAATTGGCGCGTTGCTTGGCGAATGCATTATTTGTACTGATATTTATGCTGGTTGGTTCCGAAATTCTTTTAAGGTACCGACTTGATGTACTTTATTTTATGGTAGGATTACCTATTGTACTTGATCGTATAAATCGTCAAGTTTGATGGAAATATTTTTTGCCATTCAAAATACTTGAACACAAAATACTTGCGTTACTAGGAGTATAATATTTTTTTGTATTTTAAAAAAGTGACCTTGATTTATTTACATCCGCGTGTAGCTGCGTTGGTAAGTAAACAAAAATATACGTTCGATACTTAACAAAATGATTTTCTCTCTGAATGGAAATGATTTAATTTCCAGGTGTTGTTTTTACATATTTCCGGCTTCCGCACAGCAGGAGAGTGTTTGTTAAAAACTATTTAGTGTGAGATTTGCTCGTGTGGTGTGGCAATGGTCCGCTTTTCTTTCCAATTTGTTTTCCAGGATCAACTTTAAGTTGTTGATATGGTGTCGTTTCAACTACGGTAAGTGGAAAGATGGAACTTCCATTTCCATCTGTTTTTTTTTTCTAACAACTTTATAGGTTTTTCGAATGGGTTTTTAAAATGAAAGGGCGTTAAAAAGGCGAATTGAATGTGGAAGTGTATTTATTATTTCTTCTGATCACGTTAGCATAGACATTATTTTCTTAGTTCATCCCATGAATGATTGGTGAAGTGATTTTTCTAAAAACATTGTTTTATGAGACCTAACAATTAATCTTTCTGGTCATGAAAGTTATATTTCGTCGTGCTTACCTTGAGCTAGTATAATAGGTATTTCATATATATATTGTAGAAAGGTCACTTCTATGCGTGAAGAAAAACATTTAAATTAAATGCCATATTTACGCAGTTTCAAATTATTTAAAATAAAAATATATTTGCAGAAAGGTCATTAAGAGCAGTCAGAAACTATGATGCGAGGCTCCCGTGTGGCCAAGGAAAGATATTTCTAGATGGACCTGATGCCTATGTACTTTGGGTCAAAGATGATGAAAAATTCCTGTACAGATTCCCAAATGAGGATACGTTAGCTAAGTCTGTGTATTCAGCTCTAAGATCAAATGCATGCCAATTCAATACTTGCTTGATTATTTCATTCCTCATCTCACTCATTACAACACAATATGCAACTATCAAAATATGTTTCAGATCTTTAAACCCTAACAATATATACGGAACATCATGCGTTGACACGGAACACTGCTACGACGACACTTCTCTCTATCTTCCTAAGGTGGATGAAAAAGATGCAGGAAAATACCGGTGTAGAGTTCATTATCAGGGCTCTTCTTCGGTGGATTACGTCATTGATCTCCGAATCGTTGGTAGGTTCATAGGTTGCACTCGAAAATTTCACCACAAGAAGACCCTGTGAAATCCCTGGTGCACTATCCGCCAAAACAGACTTACTTAATTTAGATTTGAAACTAGACAGTTTCCGAAAAACACGAAGTTCATTTGTTTAAGAAAGCTCACATTTTCAGAGGCCACAGGAACACCAAAACTTTATGACGAGAGAAACGAACAAATCGTTACGCCATACATTGGTCCACTCACGATGGGGTCCAATTTCACCATTGTATGCGAAGTCGTTATCAGTGCGTATTACATGTTCAACATAAAATATTCTTTAACCCTCACACGAATTTTGAATACCTACATGACACGAGATATCCCCATCCCTTCGCAGGTGATCCGCCAACTACAGTTCTATGGCTTCGTAATGGTGTAACTGTACGTCGCATAGTGTCAGACAAGCCGGGAATACAACGAGAAAATGTGGAAATAGTGAACGCGTCTAGGGATGAGTTGGACGCCCATTATCAATGTTCAGCATCTAATGCTGACGTCACCGATGCTATGGCAGCCAGTGTGGTGGTCAAGATGTATCGTGAGTTGTTTTATAGCAGCTTAGAGTTAGTCTGTTCCAGAATTATAGAGATAACCTCCGCAACCTGTTTTTCTAAAAGATATCTACACTATCTACTAATATTATAAAGAGGAAAACTTTGTTTGTTTGTTTGTTTGTTTGTTTGTTTGTTTGATTGTAATGAATAGGCTCATAAACTACTAGACCGATTTTAAAAATTCTTTCACCATTCGAAAGCTACATTATCCACGAGTAATATAGGCTATATTTAATTTTGAACAAAAATAGGGTTCCTCGGATATTAGGGTTTTTCGGACACAAGGTGTAAAAAATCAACCAAAAAAGTTACTTATTTTGCGTACCCTGCCTAACGGCTGAACCGATTTAGCTGAAAATTGGCAGGGAGGTAGCTTAGAGCCAGGAGAAGGACATAGGATCCTTTTTATCCCGTTCAACGGGGCCGGGGCTGGGGTGGGACGGGGCCGGGGCGAAACAAAGTTCGCTGGGACCGCTAGTCTTCAATAAGAACCATGAAAGCAAGATTAAGCATGGCTCTGAGCACAAGAAACGGATAAAGAGACGCAATTTTTCTAACTGCTTAATTTTTCTAAATAAATAAAATATTTTATTTATTATTTTACATTTTAGTTCCTCCGCTAAAAGTGGAAATTCGACTGAACAACAACTTGAACTTTGAGGTGGGCCAGCCAAGAGTAGTAGATTGCGTAGTCGTGGGTTGTGTGCCCACTCCAACCATCAACTGGTATATCGGTGGCACATTGCTGAAAGCATCTGCACACAAGGTAAAACCTTAGCCCAAGGATATACCCACCACTGATATTGGGATTCCTTCGGCAGAAAAACTCACATGAAGTCTTTGCAGGAACTTCACGACGGAAACTATACTGTATCATCGCTGACTCTGACAGCGTCGATGCGAGATGACAAAAAATGTCTCTCTTGTAGAGTCCACAATGCGTATTTGCCAACAATTTACGAAGATAACGTGACGCTGAATGTTGGGTGTAAGTCACAAATTTCCAGTTTTAGTAGAGTAGTGAATAGAGGGAAGGGTTCACCAACTTTCTATTTATAACAAAGCATGCACCCTCGATTTTGATAGGCTAATCAATCTCTGTTTCACTCACTACTAATTCAAAATTTTATTCTGAATCTAGCAGATAATAATTTTCACTTGTGCCTGTTTTTGCTTTAAATGCTCTTCGTAAAAGCCATGAGTTGATGTAACCATTGTATAACAGACCGGCCATCCTGCAACATCTCGGAAGCCAAGGTGATCGGCATCGTTCCAGGGGAACCAAAAGAAATTGCCTGCACCACAGTATCCCCTGAACGTCCTCGGCATTTCAAATGGATCTTCGCCGACCGTAGAACTCTTTTTACTAACGCTATGGTATGTCTTCAGACCGCTTGTGTGCTGCTTTACCTTTTGGCTTGGGTCGAATTTGAGATACTCTGATTACTTTAAGGTTATGGGTTTCAACATTCAATTGACTGCGTATATCTTGTAGCCAGCACTTCCACGCTAGTCGCAACCGTACACTACTTGCACTAACTTCACCAAGTCAGACAATTCGATATGCAGTGATCGAACGAACAACCCCTTCAATTCTTCTAACAGGTCATGCATGGACAAACTCACACATACACAACAACACTGACATGGGTACCATCCGATTCAGATATAGGACTGCTAGAATGTTACTCGGAGAATGTGTTTGGTGAACAGCGAGAGCCGTGTCTGTATTCTCTGGTCCTTGGAGGTGCCCCACAGAGTCCTGAGTGTAGTGAGCTGGAACTTCCGACAGGTGTACAGATCCACTGTGTACCAGGTAAGAGGTAGATTTGATATGGTTTTCACTTGCACCCATTGTTGTGTCTTAAGATTTCACAACAATTTTCTATCAAAATTCTGATCTTTGATACCTGTTCGACAATGCCCGGACCCTATTGATGAAATTACGGTAATTAATTACAATATAAAAGTGCTAGCTGCCTACTCCAATCAAACTACGGGATGCGGGTGGAAATCATTTCATCTGTATTGTATCCAAGTTCATTCTAGCTAGAACATTCAAACAGAATATAGTGTCCTGAATCCTTAGATCACTAACATTTATACATTCGTATTTTACCTTTAGGGTGGGATGGTGGAAGCGACCAGATTATACATTTACAAATCAAGGATTCCCTCGGTGTTACCATCTTTAACGATTCCAGTATCACTGGCAACTTCTCTATACCCTTCGAGGTGACCACAGACAATGCCTCCGCGATTGTCTACGCCCAAAACAATAAAGGGAAGAGCATAAAGCGGAAAATACTGCTTGACAACGGCTCTACAAGTTATCGTAATTATTACCAAGTTTCCTTAGAGAGAGCTTTTTTCGCTTAGACCATCACAAGCTTTTAACTTCACACAGTTTGCAAGTATTGTACAAAATAACAAAATATTTTTTTATTTATAGCAGATTTGTTTTTCAAGTAGTTTTATTAACCCTTATTATAAGTAAGTTTATATTATATCTACATACAGCGTGTGCCCTGTAATAGGAGCAAAGAAATTAATCAATGATTCTACATAGTGCTCGCAGTTACCTTGACCTGGTCATAGTGCTCCAAAATGCTTTAACTAACAGATATAGTAATCCAAAGTTATCTAGTCAATGTATGTACCTCATATCAAAATCGCTAACTCGTTTTAGTAAATGACAATGTCAAATTCTATGACAGGACTCATTTGTTTGCAATACATTGCTGGCACTCGTATTTTGTTAGAAAATAAAAATAAAAATATTTTTCAATTTAAAAAATTAAAACCCATTATTATGGATTACTCTGCACTTAAATTTTAATTTTTTGTCCCTATTGCAGGTCACACCCTGTATAATTATTTAAGTAATTAAATATTGCAACATTAGAGGTATACTTATTAGTAATTAGGAAGATATTATAGTGTTGAATAGTTCGGTTGTATGTGAACTTTTAGCATAGATATGTATAATTACGAATTATTTATTGATAAATTACACGGGAGATAATGTTTCATAGACTTGTTAACTTGCATATATGGTTTTTTGTCCACTCGATGCCATCGAAGATGAAATGAATGAAGAACAGCAATGCAACTAGCGATGTTATCTTTTGTTTTCTGACTGTCATTCAAATTATTTTTTTCGTTTCACTGTACAAAACGGACACAGTTTAATTTTACTGATGCATCTAGTGCCCGGCAAAACGTTAGGCAGATCGTAGAGTCTGACTGATGAAGGCTGACAACAGAAAAAAGCGGGTATTTCTTAGACAAAAATGCTTTATATACCTAAAAGAGATTTTTTCTTTTAGGTATTTAAAGCATTTTTGTCTTTGAAATAAAGAGTTAACTTTCTTTTTTTGAAATTCCGCTCTATTCTGTGGTCAGCTTTCATTAGTCAGACTCTATCGTTTAAGTAAAATGATTGTCTTTAGCGCTTCACTCTTGTTCTTTCACGTCATTACTTATTATAATTATATATAGTTTACCTGAATATGTTTACGATTCGTTGTTACTATTCCACCAATTCTATTTTATTCATGAAATGTATGAATTTTAAAAATTAACAATACCACACTACGCTTTAGGATATGTAATTTAATTAACCCGTGTGAAATAAGTATATCGTGTGAGAATGCACGCTTTTCATGCTGATTGATCCAGATAAAAATATTTGAAGTAAAAACCTATATATGTAGAAAGAGCTTGGCTGACCAGCTTCGTAAATACTACTAACAACAACCACCAACCCTGAAGACGACGAAGTTATAGTTACGTTTAGTTACCTCCTTTTTCGTAACCTCATTCGCAAAAATAGCATGAAAATAGTTTCCCCTCTTTCACACTAATGCTTACAGTTAACATGATGCTTTACCTACCCTTAAATTCGCAGTTACAGAGCACAAAAGATGCATTTGTGTACAGAGCGACAAGAATCTTTTGGCTGACGGTGAGAGTCAGGAAACGCCGCCATATTTAAATAAAATACGGTTGTAAGAACCAGTGAAGCAAAATGTGTTTCTGTTTAATAATCGCATCTTTTTTTCTAAAAAATACAAATATTATTTTTAAATCTATACTAATATTATAAAGCTGAAAAGTTTGTTTGTTTGTTTGTTTGAACGCGCTAATCTCCGAAACTACTGGTTCGAATTGAATAATTCTTTTTCTGTTGGATAGTCCAGTTATCGAGGAAGGCTATAGGCTATATAACATCACGCTATGACCCATAGGAGCAAAGATATATGTTGGTAAATGTGTAAAAAACGGGAGAAAGAAGTCACTATTCCACGCGGACGAAGTCGCGGGCAAAAGCTAGTGAATTTATAATTTTCAAAGTTTGTTATTATGTGTACAATAGGCAAGGCGAAAGATTTTGAAATCCTCTTCCGTAATGCAGATAACCATCTACTGTTTACAACAAAACCTTTATTTCGGATTAAATTCGTAATAAATTTAAGATATTGGAAATTGAAAGCCATTTTTATAATCATTTTTAAATATTGCGCGAAAACAGCTCGCCGTGTCATGGCGTCGTATGTGACGTCATACTTACGTAAACATGAAATTTAGCTAGACAGCAAAGTTAACAAACACTGCGTAATTTTTGTGTTAAAAATGAATTCTAAAGTTTATAAGGGGTGTGCAGTGCCTCAGTGCAAAAATATAACCGTTTTCCACCCCGAAGGGAAGAAAACGAGTATTTCAGGTCTTGCCTAGGCTTGACCTTCCGGAGATCACCCTATTGTATCCATTTCATGTGCGCGTGTACTTACCGTCCAAGTGAGAGTGAGATAGCGAACGCGAGGCGGGGCCCCACGCGCGCGGGGTGCCGGCTAGGCGCGGAGCGGCAACAGCGCGCCCGCGCTTCTCCAGTACCTATCCGGACCTGATCGGAGATCCCTAATGACGGCAAGGGACTTGCTCCAGGTCAAGCCTAGACAAGACCTGAAATACTCGTTTACTTCCCTTCGGGGTGGAAAACGGTTATATTTCAGCTCTGTGCCGTCGGCTTGACCTTCCGGAGACATGTTTAGGTATCTGCCGGCACTGAAATGTAGCGTACTGTGACTTATCAATAAAACCCAGTAAAAGGTTTATAATCAGCAATATTTATTGTGCTATAGAAAAGGCATACAATCAGTCTTTGACCTCTGACATAAAAATAATAATAATGCTCTTAGCACTTGACTAGTAGAGACATTTACCAAACAATTAACTGAGATCAATAATTCTAAAGGAGAATGCTACCTCCTTCATAAAACAAAACAACAAAAAATAAAATCAGTCTCCTTATTATCATAAGCAATAATAACAATCATTTTATTTATTATAAGAATTGAAAATTAAACTGGAGCAAACGAGTTTAACATAACATTTTGGGCATGTTGCGAAGGCGCCGATACATGTTTGTAATAATGTTTGAAAAAATTAGTAGCCCCTCGCCAATTAACTCTTTTTAACAAATCATCTAGAGGGAGATTATTTTCAAAATTGTAGGAAGCTACTGCTGATCTGATTGATCCTGGAGCCACCTCCAGCCCTAACTTATTAAATACTGGCCTAAGCCATCCCGCGATTACTGCTCTAGAAGCAGGTTTTACCTCTCCTCTTGTGGTAATAAATAAATTCACCAAACTTTTGTTTTCTGATTTACGTCTACTAGACGACACTTCCAGTAACTTTTTGACACAATGAACTATGTCTAAAGTAGAATCCGGGTTCTTTAATATCAACCAACCTGATTGTCTTTGCTTTACTCCATCCGTTTTCGAGCCAAATGCCGGCCAAAACGTAATAGATTCCTTTGTAAACGCACAGTGCTTCTCATCAATTTGTAATAATGTCAGATCGTGCAACCTTCTTCCCGAAGCAAGGAGTAGTAGCATTGCACAGTGGCGAGAGATCTGGTAAATGCTTGATTCATTTGGTGGATTCGATTTAAGCCAGCTAATGAGATCTAGAATATTCCATACTTGAGAATTTGGAGCAAATTTTTCTGCAGATTTGATGCTAATAGCCTTCAAAATAGCTTTAATTAAAGGATGACGTCCTATTTTTTGTTCCCCTTCTGGGATAGAAAATGTAACAATTACCGATTTCCTGACCAAGATAGTACTGTACGATAATTTTTTAACCAGGAATAGGTAACTCAGATATCTCGCCACCTGATGAGGTGTGGGATTGTTTGGGATGGCTCGAATGGATTTGCACCACCTTAACCAGTCTTTCCATGCAGATGCGTAAGTTTTCCACGTAGATGGTCTCCACGCTGACTTCAACAACTCCACATCCTCAGAGGGTAAGCCTTTCAACAACTTATTCCACCCTGTACTCTCCAGACCTCCAAAATCATTGACGTTACCTCTGGAGGGGGATAATTCGTGGCTAGATCTATGAGGTGAGCTGACAGATTTCTCAATATTATTGGAGCCGCCGTGGCCTTGGATTTCAAAGCTGTCCTCCAAAATGCTCGTGTCCATCTGGGAACCACCACCAAGTATGTGCCCTGAGATAAATTCAGATGCTGAAGAACTTTCGGGATTAGCGGTGGTGGTGGAAACACCCATGCCAGGCTGTAATTCCATTTCCTCGAGAATGCGTTCACATACTGCGCCTGTCTGTCCGTGGCATCTATCGTTACATACTTGGGAAGAACTTTGGACTTCGATGTGGCGAACAAGTCTATTTGTGGGATTCCCCATCGCTTGAATACCATCTGTGTAATGTTCTTGCTCAAATGCCAGTCTGTTGCTGTTGATTCGCGTGACAGGCGATCTGCTATTGTATTGAATTTCCCGGGAATATAATATGGTACTATTTCTGTATTCAATTTCTTGGCTAACAGCAGGATCTTTTTCGTAAGGATGTACAGAGGCTGTGACTTCGTTCCTCCTTGATTGCGTAGGTATGCGACGACGGTACGATTGTCGGCCTGAATCATAACCACCTGGTTCTCTACTACAGGACGGAACTTCCTCAGTGCTATGTATACAACGTAAAGCTCTTTTAAATTTATATGCCATTTTCTCTGTGATAGACTCCACACACCCGATCGATGGACCTGATCCAACTGGATACCCCAACCAGTGTCGGATGCATCGGTTGTCACAAAAAGGCTGGGTTCTCTCTGGATGATCAAACTGGGTTCCGCTAGATGCTTTAACCACCAAAGGCACTCTGAATTTGCAGGTTGTGGCAAAGGAAACGCCTTTTTTGGCTGGTGTTCTTTTAAACTTCGACTTGCTCTTTGGAGCTGCCTGCAAAAAAGCCGACCCAGTGGCACCACTTCTGCTGCGAATTGAAGTTTCCCCAGAATAGACGTTCCTTGCGTCCAGTTCCACTTTTGACTTCGCACAACGTTCCTTAGAGAACTTTTGAGGTCTGCTATTTTGTTTTTTGGAAGAGATTTTAAGTTTGTTTGTGTATTGTAGGTTATTCCCAAGAAAACTACCTCCTGCGACGGATTTATCATTGATTTCTTCCAGTTTATTTTCCAGCCTAATTCTACTAGCAAGTTTATTGCGACATCGACCTGATTCTCTAAAATATTGGCATCCTGGTGTGCGAACAAGAAGTCGTCGAGGTAAACTAGAACACGAATTCCTTTCTCTCGAAGTACGGTTGCGATCCAGTTCGTTATTCTGGAGAATGCCAAAGGTGCACTTGATAGCCCCATCGGAAGACAGGTCATTTGGTACAGTATGCCGCGATAACTGAGTGACAGGAATCGTCGGTGAGCTTCTTTTACTGGCACGTGTAGGTAAGCCTGAGAGAGGTCGATTTTGCACATGAAGTCGTTTTTCTGTAGAAACTGTGGCACCTTTCTCTGGTTTATTAAGCGGAACTTTCTTGGATTGAGGTACAAGTTCAAGCGGCGAAGATTGAATATTTGGCGCTTGCTCCCATTTTCTTTCTCGATTAGAAACAATCTCGACATAAACCCTGTTTTTTGTGAAGTCCTCTCGATAATTTTTTCTCTTCCCATTTCTAATATTTCTGCTGTCATTTGATCTGATTCTGGAGTTGCGAATTTTTTGATATTTTGTTTCGAAAAACGAACTAGGGGTGGTGTTTTGACAAACGGTATGCCGTATCCTAATATCATTTTGAGAATTGTTTCCGGGGCTTTGAGACGTTTCCAACAATTTACGTACCGAGCCAGCTGACCGCCGATGAAGTGACGATAGTCAGTAAGAGGGACGATCCTTTTTGGAAGGTTGGTGTTTCTTGGGGTTGGAGTTCGTCTTACTTTTGTTATGCTTTGATCGAGTGGCTGATGTCGAAGTATGAGGTTTCTTACTGTCATAATAACGCTTGGGTTTTTTCTTTTGGTCGTACCTCTGACCGTCTTTTCTATTTTGGTGTGTGTAAAGACTTTGAAGCGGCTTTCTTGTGGCGCCAAAAACTCGAAACAAACCACCTTGCTTCGTAACCAGATCATCGAGACGGTGTTCATCGAAAATATGTGTTTCCGATGGCGGAATATCAGCTAATTTCGTCGCAAGGAAGTCATTGATCGGCTTAAATGCTCTCCTGCGTAGATCAATGACCTCTGCTCTACGGGCACACGTATAGTGAAGTAAGTCATCCGATACCTCTCTTACTGGTGAATTAGTACTAGCTAACAGATCTCGAGCATCATCCCGAACCTCTGGATGCTTAGAAATTAGAATTCTAACTTGTTGCTCTAAGGCCTCTCTTTGTTTCAGCAACCCATGGCAAATTGTGCCTAAAGTTGTGTCCGAAGTAGCCAGGTGTTCTTGGTAGAAATTCTTAGTAGCCATACTACCTAACTGGCTATTTACTTTTAATGCATCAAAAACCGGAGTTACCCGTAATTTCTTTTGTACCTCCTTGTAACGTATTCTGTTCCACGACGACGAGCCCAGCTTTTGACAGGCCATCCCCTGACTTTTCAATTTTTCAGATGGAGCCGGAATTAAAGGATCTGCCTCCTTTACCAGGGGAGCAAAACTTATCTCATCATGCTCATTTCTCACTGATTGATTATTCTCGAAAGTAAATTCAGGACCCTGGAATTCGCTGCAATTTTCCCCGTCTGAATCATCTTCAAGTCGGTTTTCGCTTCCAGTGTTTGAATCAGCAGAGTCATAGTCATGATGTGGTGACTCAGCCGAAGGTCTATCCTTTTGTTGAGACATCATTATAATGAGGTTATTTACTTTCTGTTCTAAATTGTCCAGACGACTACGCTTTGCCGGAGTTTCCAAGTCTTCCCGGCTCTCCTCTTCTGACTCTGGACTGGCTGGCTGTAGCTGGCGACATACGTCTCTTCTGGACAAGATCAACCGACGGATAGGGTGTATTGCATGAAGAAATATCTCGGCCTGGGCAGCCGAACCTTTTATTTTATTGACCATTGCAGGTGGGCTTATTATAAGGGCCCTACAGAACTCCCAGTTTAGTAATGAGACCTTCAGGTCCTTAAACATCTTTTCTCCTACGAACTCCGTATTTGGCAGCAGAACGCGGACCAATTCCAATGTGGGGAGGGCGAAACGGATTTTATTGAGTACCTGAGGGTCCAATGTATCCCCGAAGAGCTCCTCCATCGACGGGTTTAGTGTCTTCCAATTGGTCCATCCTTCTGGTAGAAAACGGCGCGCGACGTCTTTTACCTTGTCGAGTAAGGCATCTTCTTCCTCTGTATCTCCTGAGAGCTCCATCAGCTCCCCCATCGTCATGAACGAGGACGGGTCCGCCATCTGTATGCCAAAAGACACTTTTCAAGTTCTCGTAAAAATAAGACCACAATGGCTCATCGTACGGATACGTCTGCCGAGCATCCCTAACGCTGCGGGCCAACGAGCCGTTCACGGCTGCGAGCCAGCGAGCCGTCCGACGGCTGCAAATTGACGAGCCGACCGACGGCTGCAAGTCAACGAGCCGTCCGACGGCTGCGGGCCGACGAGCCTTCTAACGTCTGCAGGCCGACTAGAACGAGCGGGAAGGCTGCGATAGACGAGCCTTCAACGGCTGTGGCTAGTGAGCCTTCCAACGGCTGCGATAAGCGAGCCGTCGTAACCAATCGGCGGGCCTGAAAGGCTGCAGTAATGCCGAATTGGTCGCAATTTGCAGGTATTTACTAGCAAATTGAATTAATTAGCGGACCCGGTAGGTCGCGGCTAATAATTATTGCTTATACATGGATAAAACACTGTAATTAATACACACAGAGTGCACAAACCGTAAGGTCATGCAATCAATACGAATTACGAATAACTGTACATAGAACTTAACTATAAAAAATAAAAAATAATTAACAACAAAGAGTTGTAACAATTATATTACTTATTTTGTAGCGATCCAACGATAGCATCGTTTACAGGATCTTTAACAAATATTTCTAACAATTACGTAATATCATTTTCCTCACTCTCACTTGATAAAACGGTAAAGAAATAGGTAAAATCCAAACTTACCATTTTGCGGCTACGCGAACCACAAACACATGACACATGCACACGGAACGAATAACAATAGCGTACTGGAGAAGCGCGGGCGCGCTGTTGCCGCTCCGCGCCTGGCCGGCACCCCGCGCGCGTGGGGCCCCGCCTCGCGTTCGCTATCTCACTCTCACTTGGACGGTAAGTACACGCGCACATGAAATGGATACAATAGGGTGATCTCCGGAAGGTCAAGCCGACGGCACAGAGCTGAAATACTTATAGTTTTAGAATAAAGTGGCTGTGACATACGGACGGACGGACGGACGGACGGACGGACAGACAGACAGACAGATTTGACGAAACTATAAGGGTTCCGTTTTTGCCATTCAGCTACGGAACCCTAAAAACCGGTCTACTTACAAACTTTCATATTTCAAATTTATTTATAGTAAACAAGAATTAAGCATAAATCATTAAATTTTAAGTCTAGTCTCACTGTCACTTTCTTATTACATGGTTTTATTATTGACCTACTTACTCTAAAATCTCCGATTCATTTCGCTAGACACCCTATGTATTTATTAATTTGTATACAGGTAGGGATCTACTGTTTCCCTGACACAAATGAAATGTGTGCACTGCATAGATATAGATTGATCTAACTACTAAGTATATTAACAAACAATTCAATAATATGTATCTTTGAGCAACTCCTAAGTACCTACTTCGTTTCGAACCAACAAACGAAACGAATATTAGTAATTCCTACCTAACCTATAAATCAACAGTTTTGACATTCATAATTTTAATTCACTATCTTAAACCTGTGATCTTAAACAGACAGAGAATGAAAGAGCTAGAGTTGTACCACTCGCGTTAAGAGGGCGTGTGATATTCAATGATTAAAGTCGAATATTGGAATGAAAACCAGTTGTAATCTACACAAAAAGGATTTGAAAAATCATTGCTAAAATTTTTCAAAACTCACGTCTATATTTCGCGTGGTTTTCATTAATTTTTATTCGTTTTCGAACGAAAATCACACGCCATATCCAAGCGAGTGATTTAAAAATAGGGCCCCTGGAGCCCCTATTTTTTATAGAAGTGCGTGCCGTTGCGTGCCGCAATACGCCTGCACACACCGCGCTCAAAAAGAGGGACTTCCTAGACAGCACGCCAATCAAACTCCTGGGTCACCCACCTTACAGCCCTGATCAAGCACCGTGTAACTTCTTTTGATTTCCAAAAATAAAATAAAACAGCTCAAAGATACAATTTTCATCACCGGAAGATGCGCTGGCTGCACCTGAGCAGGCTGTAAACGAGGTGTCTGCGGCGGACTGGAAAAAGTGTTTTTAAAATTGGTTCAGACGCATGAATCTTTGTATATAGGCTGGTGGAGAGTACTTTAAAAATATTTAATAAAAATACATGTGCCTATAGATCTACATTTTTTTAGTGTCGCACAACTTTCTGAGTGTACAGTTTAAATTCCCTTAGAGTCACAAAAATATCCGAAATTATGAGACAAAACGAAGTTTATGGACTACAACTAGTAATTTGTTTATTTATCATAGCCGTGATAGTTTCCTTTTGAAATCATCATAGTGAATAGCACAAGTGTCTATCATCATCATATGCTAGTTCTATGAATCATCGGGTTTACTCCCGAGCGTCATCGAGGGAGGCAATAGGAGGAATATTTTCACGCTATATGGAGCTCTATTTTTGAATCACTCGTTTCTAAATGGCGAGTGATTTCCGTTTGAAAATATACGTAATATTGTATGAAAATAAAATCTATTACTCGATAGTCGGTTAATGAGGCACAATTCACCTGCACCATCATCCAGTGAAGAAGAGATAGTTCGAAAATAGAACGCCACCACGCGCCGGTATCAGAAAAATATTGCGTAATAATTTTGTACAATAATATTTGAAATGACTTGGTTAAAAGCAAGGATCGGCTTCTAATTTCAGTAACCTACTTTTTTAAATGATTTGATACAGCGCATCGTGGCGCACCGGTGCATACATCCGACGTATTAGTTTACATCATTTTATTTGCCTCACAGAAAGTGTTCCCTTCCCTGAAACTGAAACAAGTGTGCAGTGCAGAGCAGTGATTGGTCAATAAGTGACATTTAGTTTAGGTACACTTGAGCGTATAGTACGTGCCATCCACGAAGGCGCGCGCCGCCTTTCGTCCTTATCGTTTATAGTACATTTGTGCAAGATTTTTCCAATATTTAATGATATTATAATGAATATAACTATTAAATATTTATTATTTCATATTTTTATATATGCCACACACCCTATACCCCAAGCTTTCCTCAATCAAAAATTAACGGCGCGCGCCTTCGTGGATGGCAATATCTATAGCAGAGAATTACTCAGTATCTCTTTTTTTCTTACTGTATAAATTATACAACGTCTTTCATTCATCGTTTAAGAATGTGATATAATAAGAATTGCGTACCTACGTGTGCTGTCGCTCTCTACCGGCACCATAGAATTATTATCCCTTTTGGAATAGAACGACAAGAGCGAGATGTGAGTAGGAGAAAGCTTTGTGATAAAAAGCGAGATGCGATGTTGTAGCCAGTGTTGTAGCAGAACCATTCTTGCATTTTCGGCGGCTGTCAAACAGTTCGGCGCCCCACAGAGGCTCGCTGAAAATTACTTACATGTGATTTATTATAATTTTAAATGAAATTGGGTATATTTTAGAGATATTGCGCTTCTGAAACACAGTGACTTGATCGGTGATTGATTATTGTTAATTAATTTTAAAAATAAAATAAATTGTTAAAGATACAGCAAAATACCCTAACGATTTTTCATTTAGGAGGTAAATTAGTCTAAATCAAAGCCTCTTAATTTACGATTTGTATTTGCCAATTCGCTTTAAATTTAAAGTACGCAGTTTGCTACTTCTTTTCCATAAACGTTTATTTACGTAGGTAATAAGTTAAGACGAAATAACACATAATGCACATTTACGAATGTTTTGTGCAAATAAATTATTTTTCGTTTTACACTAGGGCTGCATGTTCGATATTTTGTGTCTGTTTATCATAGAGTAAACTAATATGTTTAACCTTGGAAGATTGGTATAAATCACCTGGACGAAAGGTAATCTCATTTTAAGTTACTACTTTTACTTACATAAGTTAGTTTTCAAAATCGGTTTCGTTTGACAGCTTCTGCTTGTCCTTCTCTTCAGATAGGAATATTAATTGTATGACCGGCACAGATTTTTCGTTTGTTTTGTGTGTGAGTGTATAACATACACTTCTGGACACATGTATTGGCCCACCTTAGAGTTTAGGTTTCGATGGCCCCCACCGAAATATGATTGCTAGATTGAACAAAAACTGTTGATGCAGTTTTAAACCTGATACATTTTACCATCTTTTTCGATCGTATTGTTTTAAGTTTGAATTCAGAATACCATACGACATGGAGCTACGCCTAACAAGTCGGATATGCGCCTTGTTAAAGGCAATTGATTTTTGAATAAAAAACATGTTTTATCAAATAAAGGTTTAATTTAATTACGCGTGTTGCCTCCATGGGCCTCTACTACAGCTCTCATACGATTAGGCATGGAGTTTATCAACCGCTCTATGAAATTTTGAGGGATCATCTTTCATTCCTCTTCTATGGCAGTTTTCAACTCCTGCATCGTCTGGGCAACTGGCCGACGAGCTCTAACACGTCTTATTAGCTCGTCCATGTGCTCAAAGGGGTACATGTCTGGCTTTCTGGCTGGCCAGTCCATAACTGTGATGTTCACATCCCGAAGATATTCCCTGACGATGCCGGCCGCATGAGCTCTTGCATTATCATGCATAAAAAGGAAATTTGGGCCCACATAGTCCGCGTATGGTATCACGTGAGGTTCTAAGCACTCACGAATGTACCTTTCAGCATTTAATGTTGGCAGCCGTGGTCCTGTAACAACCTCAAGTTGAGTTTTGCCGCTCGCGGATATACCGCCCCAGACAGTCCATTAGCCACCGCCATAAGCAGCCCTCTCTTCAAAGCAGCATTGTGCGAAACGCTCTCCCTTACTTCCTTCCATCATTGTCATGCAACACAATTTTAGACTCATCAGAAAAGAGTACACGGCTCCAATCTTGCTGTGTCCAATTTAAATGACTGCGTGCGAAATGAAGGCGCGCTGTTCGGTGGGATCGCGTTAGTTTGGGCCCATTAGCTGGCTTGTGTGGTACCATATCGCGTTCTTTTAACCTTCTCGAACAGTTCGAGCGCTCACAGATACTCCGTGGAAGTCGCGAAGTTGGTTTTGTATCTCAATGGAGGTAAGGTGACGATTTCTCAAGCTGGTCGTCACGATGAATCGATCCTGCCTTTCAGTTGTGACCCGTGATCGTGGCCTTCCTTGGCGACGAACAAAACCGCCAGTCTCTAGGTACCTCCGATAAACATTTCGGACCGCAGATCAACTTAAATTAAGTTGAGCACTCACGTTTCCTTTGTCTGTGTCCGGCCTGAATAAGTGCCACAGCTTGGGCGGCGACTTCAGGTGAAGTATCCATAGATTATTGATAGAACCTCACCCTAATGTCAAGAATAAGTAATGTTTGTTGCAAAACCAAAGATATCAATCACTTTTTCAAGAATTAAATCCAAGTAAACCAATAAAACCAAGTTTTCTTAGTATTCGATTGTTTGATATCACCAAACAGGCTCCAAATTGTCTTTTGTTTCTTTAAATAATTCTGTGTTCGAAATTTAAAAAAAACCGGCCAAGTGCGAGTCGGACTCGCGCACTGAGGGTTCCGTGAACTGAATTAGGGATTCTTACTTCCACTTAGCCAAAATACCACAATATTTTGTTGACCGCAAGTATAACTTTGTTTTTCATAGTGTTTGTATGAAAGACAAAGTTATATTTGCGGTTGATAAAAATGTACTATATCTCAAAAACTGCTAGTTAGATTTCGCTCAAACCAATTTTCGTTGAAAGTTTATGTTGAGATCTACAACACATATTTTTTTCAAAAATTTCACTTCCTTAGTTCAAAAGTTAGATGGGGGGGGGGACGCCCATTTTACCACTTTGGATGCGTGTATATCTCAAACGTTAGACTTTTAGAAAAAATGGTTTTGGGAACCTCAATGTCATTTTAAAAGACCTATCCATAGACACCACCCACGTATAGGTTTGAGTAAAAAAAATTTTTTGGTTTTAGTTTCATGTAAGGGCCCCCCTTACATGAAACTATAATATCATTTTTTCAAATTTTTTGTACCTGAATCGGAAATCGGTAAAGAGGATACACCTACCTACCAAGTTTCAGCGGTGTGATGCTAATAGTTTCAGAATAAAGTGGCTGTGACATACGGACGGACAGACAGACAGACAGACTTGACGAAACTATAAGGGTTCCGTTTTTTGCCATTCGGCTACGGAACCCTAAAAAGACTATTGAATGAAATTGTGAATGTGCCAGGTTCAAAACTGCATAAAAACTTTTTGGACCAAACGAAACTGAAAATACAAGGTGTAGATGTGTCCAGAAGTGTATATCTATATATTATTTTTAAATATCATTGACTAGCGAACTTCTTTTCGTAGCCCTCGGCGGCCCCGTCCCCGTTGCATTTTTAGGGTTCCGTAGCCGAATGGCAAAAAACGGAACCCTTATAGTTTCGTCAAGTCTGTCTGTCTGTCTGTCCGTCCGTATGTCACAGCCACTTTATTCTGAAACTATTAGCATACCACTGCTGAAACTTGGTAGGTAGGTGTATCCTCTTTACCGCTTTCCGATTCAGGTACAAAAATTTGAAAAAATGCTATTATAGGGGGGGCTCCCATACATGAAACTAAAACAAAAAAAAATTTTTTTACTCAAACCTATACGTGTGGGATGTCTATGGATAGGTCTTTCAAAATGACATTGAGGTTTCTAAAACCATTTTTTCTAAAAGTCTAACGTTTGAGATATAGACGCTTCCAAAGTGGTAAAATGGGCGTCCCCCCCCCGTCTAACTTTTGAACTAAGAAAGTGAAAATTTTGAAAAAAATATGTAATGTAGATCTCAATATAAACTTTCAACGAAAATTGGTTTGAGCGAAATCGAACTAGCAGTTTTTGAGATATAGTACATTTTTATCAACCGCAAATATAACTTTGTCTTTCATACAAACACTATGAAAAACAAAGTTATATTTGCGGTCAACAAAATATTGTGGTATTTTGGCTAAGTGGAAGTAAGAATCCCTAATTCAGTTAAGGTTGGCACGGAACCCTCAGTGCGCGAGTCCGACTCGCACTTGGCCGGTATTTATTTTATTACTTTTAAGGAAATATATAATTGAAATATTGGGATCTACTCCTATAGGCGCGACCGTTCCCCGAGCAAACTAACCGCATATACGCCAATATCTAACGATTAGAAAAATAAAAGCCCAAATTACATTATTATTATTCATTTTATTAACTTAAACTGACGCCTGTCGAGCGCGGGACGTAACTTTATAACCCGTGCGCGTCGCGTCGCTGCCGAGGGAATCATTGCTTTATCCGAACACAGCTCCCTGGGAGGCTGAGGCAGGGCGGGGGGGGCGGCGCGGCCCTCGCACTCGACTCGCTTCAGTTTTGTCGAAACTTTTATTCAATACCCTCATTCTTCTCTATCTATATTAACAAAAATATACTAAAAATGTAATAATCTACAAAAGGAAAATAATGATTTTATTAATGTCCACTTATTCAAATAAATCCTAGCCCGCACTGTTTGGCTGGAAGGTAGATATCGAAATGCAGTTTTTGTGATGTTTTGTTGCATTCTGCAATAATCGTTCACTCAACACCAGATAATTTCATTGCAGTATTGTAACAACTTTAATCAACAATATAAATTTAAGTAAATTGTACGTTACTCCATTAATCTACCAAGATAGCCCCACGCTGCAACCACTCGCCATTGTTGGCGGTTTGAAATGGAAATGGTTTGAATTTTATACGAGTTAAGTTTTCGTTAATTTAGTTTTCTTGGGACCGGCTCGGAAATTATTTCAATTATGAAATCACATTTTATATTAGTAAATAATTATTTTTATACCAAGTTAAAATTATGATAATATTGTAAGATGCAAAGAAAATCTCGCAAAAACCATTATACATTTGACATCCCTTGTCAAACGGTGCCTCATCTTTAATGATCGGATTAGCAGTAACAATTATGATTGCGACTTTGTCGAAACCGAAAGGAAAGGTAGAAAGCTCTCATCACTTGACAAACTAAAATGTGCTATACAAAAATACATTATGTGAAATAAACAATCATCATCTCCCCTAGGTTACCTGGAATGTTTTCCGGGATCGTTGAAAATGAGTTATCTCATAGGTATTTATATGCCCTTTTCGAATTTTAAATTTGCCACATCGTATCTTATAGACGCTCGCGCCATCATATTGAATATTTTTAGACAATATCTCCCTTCCGGCAAATTTGACGATATACATATCTATGAAAGTAGAGACAATTTCCAACAATTACTTAACGCTCAGAAAAGTTTTTGGTAAAATACAAGCCTCAAGTAACTCGCGTTTTTCCGAATTCTATTCTGGCGCCTTATTCATTTATTTCTTTCAATGAGTGAAAGTTGAGTTTTAGTGTCCCTATTTAAATATACTTTATTGACTAGCTTATAGTCAACAAAGTATATTTAAACCATAAATAGGGAATTTCAGGTAATTGTATTTCTGACTTCGTGACTTTGTTTGGACAGTTAGGAGGTCAGCATATCAGTCCCAGCCCTTGAGCCGGGAGGAGGAAGAGGGTTCGTAATAGTAGATTGTTATACAAGGGGAGAAAGCGACCCATTTCACTTGAGATGTTTCTCTTCGCCAATAATTCGAGAGTGAAATGGGTGCTTTCACCCGAGTTAAACATACTATTTTTCATTTCGACTGTGAGGAACACATTAAATTTACAAGTGGTTGTAGATGTCTTGGTGAGGTATTATGTAGTTCAGCGAGAAAGGAAAACTCAAGTTTTGAACAAAATAAGACAGTTTAAGTAAGTAAGAAGATTTCTTCTGACTTTCCGTTAAAATTGTGGCGCGAGCGGCAAGCACACGAGAAGACAAAATCCGAAAAGAGCACATTCATATTTATAAAAAAAAACACATTTTCATAACTCCCGGACATCTTTCCAAGCAAATGTACGAATTTCTTGGGTCATCGGATGAGCGCTCCTGCACACTGCAGAGCTCCGGGCGCCGCGTCCAGTTAAGCGCTGGCACCTCGCGGCATGAGTTTACTTCATTTTCGGACACGATCAATTTATTACAGCTTTTATTTACAAAGGGAAAGTGAAACTCCCGTGTGCTATATATACCGAGTTATCAATAACATAAATATATGAATTTGTATCAACATTTTGTGGACTAAAATATTGCAAAATTCCACAAACTAAATTATTGCGCACGGGCCACATATTGATCATTTCACAAAAGATCGGCTGCATTATTCGATAAGTGCAGTCCCATGAATGGAAATGCGCATTAGTGTTTATCCTTAGGGCGCGTTCTAATTATATCGTGACGACAAACTATCATGTTGTAACGGTTAACGGTACACGTGGCTTATTTATTTTAATGTAAACATCTTGTTCACATTTAGGATGACACATGATGACAAATTAATTATCCATCACAACATAATGGGATCGCGCCCCTAGGGGTGACACTTCCAGTCATTATTATTTGAACAATGATGATACTATTTTAAAACAATTACAAGTAAAATTAACAAAATCTCAATTATTTATTACAGGAACTTAGCATTACAGTACAAGAATCGTTAAAGATAACAAATTAATTAAAAAAAACAACTAGGATTTTTCATCTAATTATTTAGAAATGCCCGTTTATTCTACAGGGTGGATTTGATAAGGTACACAATTTCATCATAGTCTATATTTTTTTGGGCACTTGGTTACTATTAAATGTAAATGAATGTAGTGGTAGAATTTATATTAATTAGTGAATGGTGAAGATAAGCCATCTAGTGAATTGCGCCCCAAATCGAAATCTATAGCACACGGCAGTTCTATTCGATCTTATCAAACCTTTCTGGAAAAAGTGCGTTTCCGAAAATCAAGTGTCAACCTGTGGGAGGGTGCAGCAGTAACCTAGCGCCCTGGCGGTCGGGGGGCGGGAGCGGCACTAACTGAAGAGCTGCTCGGTGGCGCGCTCCAGCTCCCAGTCGTAGGTGGAGAGCGCGACGCGCGCCTGGTGCTCGTCCACGCCCATGTCCAGCAGCCGCGACACCTTCGCGTCGAAGTCGCGCACGGCCGCCGGCCCGCCCGCGTACGCGTGCGTCCAGTGCCGCGCCGTCTGCGCGAACAGCCCCGGGTTCTCCTTGTACTGCTTCGCCACCACGGCGTCCTGTCGACACCATCACACGAAACGTTCAAAACTCACATTTCTAAACATCAATACAAGGACGACTGCGCAAGCGCGAGATATTAGCTCCTCTACAAAATTTGCAAGTGGGAAAACACGTGTCAAACGATTAACGCACGGATTCAGTTGGCGACAAAATGTCAACCGACAAGTATAAACAACATGTTGAGACTTAATTTATGCAACTCAGGAGAACAGCACGGTGCGCAGCGTCAGCACCGCCGCCCACTGCTCCTCCGGGACGGCGATGCGGCGCCGTCACCGCCGACACGGGCGCCACTCACCTGCGGGTCGTTGGGTTCGGCGGCGGACAGCAGCGCCTGGATGGAGAGCAGCACGGTGCGCAGCGTCAGCGCCGCCGCCCACTGGTCCTTCAGGATGTCCAGGCAGATGGCGCCGGTCACTGACGACACGTTTGGATGCCAGATCTTCGTCATGAATCGGATCTGCCGAAGCATAATTTATGGAATGCTTTGTTGCAATATTTATATCAATAACTGACCGGACCGTAATATAGCACGTACGTAGTTTATTGTTGAATAGGTCTTTTAAAATGATTTTGAGTTTGCTAACATCACTTTTCGATAAAGTGGCCTGTTTCCTAAACATTTAATTTTAAAGGGCTAATTTTTGTTACAGTGGTGTCCCTATCCTCTCCCAACTAAATGGTAGTAAATGAAAAAAATCACATATTGTATGTATCCCACCAAAAATATTATGTAAATAACCTAGCCAAGTCTCGATGGAGCTGCTTGTTTATCTGTAAAAAGTAATGGAATCTAGACAAAAGTCGTGCCAAGTCATTTACAATATGGAAACACGCTGTAAATTGCTTTTTACAAGTGAAATTTATATCATTAAGTTTGTAAAGTGACAAAATACTATAAAAAAAAACAACTATAAATTGGCTTTCTTCATCTTAATCGATTGTTATCGATTGATATCCTTCGGATATTGTGAGAGCATTCTCGCAACAGTGATGAGGGCACGCAGCCTACGCGTTAAAAAACACTTGCAAAATTCAACAGGCTAGTTAATGCCTATACCGTCAGGCCCGGATTGCGTAAGACACGGGGTTCAATTCCTCGTCTGTCACAGAGTCACGGTTGCTTTTTACAAATGAAATTTATATCATTGAGTTTGTATAGTGACAAAACACTATAAAAACAAAAATCAACTATACTTAGTAGTTTACCGTTCAGAAAACAAATCATTGTCGATCGATGTCAAAGGTTATATTCAAACAAATTTTAGCACACTTTTCATCGAACAAGTTATTGCATAATAAGCAATTTGGTTTTACTAAAGGTAGAAGCACTACGGATGCAGGAGTTGCTCTTTTAACACATGTATTTTATGCCTATGATAATAGGCATGATGCTTTAGGTATCTTGTGTAATCTATCCAAAGCATTTGATTGTGTCGATCATGAAACATTATTGAAAAAAATACGTCACTATGGGGCATCATTGAACTCATTAACCTTAATTAATTCTTATCTCTCAGGTAGAACGCAAAAAGTATGTGTGAATGGAACTGAGTCTTCTGGGGCACCTCTAACAATGGGTGTGCCCCAGGGATCTATATTGGGACCTCTCTTATTTTTAATATATATAAATGACCTCCCGCACTTTGTAGGGAATCTTTGTGACATAGTATTGTTTGCAGATGATACTTCGCTGATATTTAAAATTCCAAGAGGTAAATGTAATTTTGACGATGTAAACAATACTCTTTCACAATTACTACATTGGTTTACTATTAATAATCTACTTCTTTACGGAAATAAAACAAAATTCGTTAAGTTTAAGATGCCTAATGTCCGACAGGCATCAACTCAGGTAAAGATCAAAGACAAATCCCTTGATACTATTGACTCCACAACATTCTTGGGAATCACTTTAGACTCCAAACTACAATGGGGTCCTCATATAGAAAATTAGCTCGGCTGCTTTTGCTGAATGGAAGATTAGGCGTTTGACTGATGTAGAAACAGCTAGGTTAGTTTATTTTAGTTATTTCCATAGCTTGATGTCCTACGGAATTTTACTGTGGGGCTCAGCTGCTGATATACCTCTAGAATAAATTTTAGTATTACAAAAAAGGGCTGTGCGTGCTATTTATAGTCTAAAACCTCAAAATTCCTTAAAAGACGTATTTAAAGAAATTATAATATTAACCGTAGCCTCTCAGTATATTTATGAAAATTTAATGTACGTTCGCAAAAATTTAGATTCATTTACGAAAAAAAGTGATATACACAAATATAATACTAGGAATAAGGATAAGCTTGCTATTCCACAATTCAGGCTTCGAAAGGTTGGTAATTCTTTTATAGGGAAATGTATAAAGTTTTTCAATAGACTACCAGAACATATTGTTGACTTACCGATTAATAAATTTAAAACTGTTATTAAAGAAACCCTAATGATGAAAGGGTATTATAATGTAGATGATTATTTAAAAGATAATAATGTATGGACTTGCATGATCACCAAAAACATTGTAAAACTTTTGAAAAGAGGCATTGACAATAGTGTGTACATCCGGGCGTCTGAGCCAGACGCCTAGAGAGATCTCACCTATCTAGGCTAATAACGAATCGTAGGTGACGCTGGTATATCCAGGTTTCATCGTAGGTGACGCAATAGTTTTCTTGTAAAATAAAAAAACTTGGCTCAGACAGCCAGAATTTCACATTTTCTGACACTCTGGATCTCAGCTCACAGAGGGTTTCAGAGCGCTGTTTCTTATAAAAAGGAATGTGACGCGTAGGTGACGGCCATCTGAAGTAGTTTCATCCATTTTAATCCAATACTTTTCGAGAAATCATGATAAACGTATGGCTCAGACAGCCGTACATCCGGTCGTCTGAGCCAACTTGTTTTTCTCTATATTTCACGAAATACTATGCTGCGGACAAATGTTTTAACGACATACTGATGTGACGACGTTAGTTCAGCTCTCGACCAGATTTGAACCTTCGTGACGCACGCGTTTAGGAGCTATTGAGAAAAAACTGCTGGCTCAGACAGCCGGATGCTGGCTGTCTGAGCCACCCAGTTCTACCACTTCCAAGTGTTCTACGAAGCTGGAAACTCATCTAATCTGATGTGACGCGGACTCTGAGTAAGTATAATCGTAAGTGACAGCTCTATATGCCGGCAATCAAAAGTTATAAGCAATTCAATTGTTTTCCATACATTGATGCATTTGAGTGACCACACTTCGCACTTTTTATGGAAATGAAAATACAATATAGTAGAAAATGTAAGTAAAAGCCCCCATTTCAAGACAGATGCTTTCTCCTGCGTTTTAGATATGCAATTATGTAGTTAATAACTTCGCCGATGAAAGAAAATTTGGTAATTACTTATGGTCTCAGGTATGACGTACTCTTTATTTAAAAATAACCACTAGTTTCAGTTAGGTACTACAGTTTAAGAGTATTTCAGTAAGGTACTTCATACTTACTCAATCTTCATCTCGTCCCATGTGAATACGGTACGGCCCACTTGGGACAAGATGCAAAAAATCAAAATTATTACTAACTTCATTCTGCATGTCATCTCCTGTTATAATGGCTGCAAAATAAAGTCATTTATCAACTCGTCCCACCATGCCTTCAACTTATATGGGACGAAATGCAGAAATCAAAGAATTAATTTATTTCAGCAATTCGTCTTTCCTCAGTAAATCCTAAACTTTCACAACGTTTGAAATGAGGCATTTTTAGGAATCTATACTAATCCTACTACTATTATAAAGGCGAAAGTTTGTAAGTATGGATGTATGGATGTTTGTTACTCTTCCACGTAAAAACTACTGAATGGATTTGAATGAAACTTTACCACAATATAGCTTATACATCAGAATAACATATAGGCTACAATTTTTGAGGTTTCTAATGTGAGGTCGTAAAAAAACACATTTTTTGCGCTACTAGACGGGACGAACCTGAAGTCCACGCGAACGAAGTCGCGGGCAAAAGCTAGTAATATTATAAAGCTGAAGAGTTTGTTTGTTTGTTTGAACGCGCTAATCTCCGAAACTACTGGTTCGAATTGAATAATTCTTTTTGTGTTGGATAGTCCAGTTATCGAGGAAGGCTATAGGCTATATAACACGCTACGACCAATAGGAGCAAAGATATAGTGGTAAATGTGTAAAAAACGGGAGAAAGAAGTCACTATTCCACGTGGACGAAGTCGCGGGCAAAAGCTAGTTTTTTCTGATATAAAGGAGATTCAAACCAATTCACAATCACGAACCGAGACGTCACACTCGTTGTATCGCTTTTCGCCGACTGGGGGTAAAAGATTCTAATTCGGATCTTTTCGCGTCTTCACATAGCGCGCCCGGGTATTGGGTATAGTCAACTTTTAGTCAAATTGAGAGGTGGTTTAAACTAAATTAAACGTATTATCCCAAAGTTGATAAGATATTCCTAATTTTTTAAATCGTGTACAAAATATAATGAGCCCGTTTAAGTAAGTCCGTCTTCTTTATATCAGAAATTCTTAAAAATGACTCATTTCAATCGTTGTGTAAGTTTAAGATTTACTGAGGAAAGACGAATTGCTGAAATAAATTAATTCTTTGATTTCTGCATTTCGTCCCATATAAGTTGAAGGCATGGTGGGACGAGTTGATAAATGACTTTATTTTCCAGCCATTATAACAGGAGATGACTTGCAGAATGAAGTTAGTAATAATTTTGATTTTTTGCATCTTGTCCCAAGTGGGCCGTACCGTATTCACATGGGACGAGATGAGGATTCAGTAAGTATGAAGTTCCTTACTGAAATACTCTTAAACTGTAGTACCTAACTGAAACTAGTGGTTATTTTCAAATAAAGAGTACATCATACCTGAGACCATAAATAATTACCAAATTTTCTTTCATCGGCGAAGTTATTAACTACATAATTGCATATCTAAAACGCAGGAGAAAGAATCTGTCTTGAAATGGGGGCTTTTGCTTAAATTTTCTACTATATTGTATTTTCATTTCCATAAAAAGTGCGAAGTGTGGTCACCCAAATGCATCAATGTATGGAAAACAATTGAATTGCTTATAACTTTTGATTGCCGGCATATAGAGCTGTCACTTACGATTATACTTACTCAGAGTCCGCGTCACATCAGATTAGATGAGTTTCCAGCTTCGTAGAACACTTGGAAGTGGTAGAACTGGGTGGCTCAGACAGCCAGCATCCGGCTGTCTGAGCCAGCAGTTTTTTCTCAATAGCTCCTAAACGCGTGCGTCACGAAGGTTCAAATCTGGTCGAGAGCTGTCACTAACGTCGTCACATCAGTATGTCGTTAAAAAATTTGTTCGCAGCATAGTATTTCGTGAAATATAGAGAAAAACAAGTTGGCTCAGACGACCGGATGTCCGGCTGTCTGAGCCATACGTTGATCATGATTTCTCGAAAAGTATTGGATTAAAATGGATGAAACTACTTCAGGTGGCCGTCACCTACGCGTCACATTCCTTTTTATAAGAAACAGCGCCCTGAAACCCTCTGTGAGCTGAGATCCAGAGTGTCAGTAAATGTGAAATTCTGGCTGTCTGAGCCAAGTTTTTTTGATTTTACAAGAAAACTATTGCGTCACCTACGATGAAACCTGGATATACCAGCGTCACCTACGATTCGTTATTAGCCTAGATAGGTGAGATCTCTCTAGGCGTCTGGCTCAGACGCCCGGATGTACACATTCTTAAGTAGGTATTGCTATGTGTATG